>HG983374.1:41107-51661 GCA_900006255.1 Xeromyces bisporus
ATCATGTAGCCTTATMTRAAAAAAAAAAAAAAAAAAAAAAAAMAAAAACCTTCGTTCTTCTTCACGCTTAGCCTTCTCCTCGGCCAACGCCTTTCTGCGCTCTTCTTCTCTCGCAGTCTTCTCTTCCTCCTCACGTCGAGTACGTTCCTCCTCTTCCTTCTTACGCTTCTCCTCGGCCTCGCGCTCCAATCTCTCACGACGCCGACGCTCGTGGACGTCCTTGACCCGCTGCTTCTTCTTCGCCTCAAACTCCCTCTCTGCAGCCTTGCGACGCTTGTCAAACTCCTCGTGACGCTTCTCCGAGACCTCCTTTCGGAAGCTGGTGAACTGAGGCACCAGACGGCCAAGACGGTGCTTCAGAGCAACTGCTTCGCGGTGCTTACGCTCAGCCTCGGCCAAAGTCTCCGCCTTCGTAACCTCGTAAACCTCCATGTCATGTTTCTTTTGCGCTTCGTAGTCTTCGGGGATGTGCTTGAGTTCCTCGCGACGGAAGGCTCTCTCAAGGTGGTCGATACGCTTGGCAATCGTGCGGATACGTTCGTTCAGATCATTCTTCTCCTTCTCGAGCTGGGCCAGTTTCATGGCACGCAGGCGGTTCCCGTCAAGTTCTTGAAGATCAACCTCGCTGAGGTCAATGCCCTTGACACCAGTCTTGAGCTCATCCAGCTGCTTCTTGAGTTCTTGTTGGCGGATGCGATCTTGCTCTTCCTTCATGCGCCTCTTCTCACGTTCCCGGTGTTCGTCCAAGAGACGCTGCTTCTCAGCTTCTTGAATCTGCTGCGTGCGAATTCGCTTACGGGTCTCCTCCTCCCGCTGCTTGCGTTGCAGGGCATCCGAAGCGGCCTCTTTCTTCTTTTCGATGATGGCGCGACGGGTGAGAGTATCCTCATGCTCCTTGATAGCACCGGCCTGGGCGCGGGCGAGGGCAGCCTGCTTGGACTGAAGACGTAGTTCGTTGTAGGAGGGGTCCACATACATGCAGGTAACGTGAAGGGTCTTGGCCAGGCGGGCGAGTTGAAGGCGGGCAATTTCGGCGGGGGTGTTTTGCAAACGCTGCACGGAGCCCAACTCATGCTCAGCTGAGCCAGCAGCGCTTCCCGAGTGAAGGGCCTTGGCGGAAGAGAAGACATCCGAGTCAAAGGTAAGGACACCCGAGACGTGGTCGACACGGATAGCAAGATCACCCTTCTTGCAGCCGTTCATGATGAACTTCTCGATCATGGCGGGAGTGGTCTGGAAGGGGTCTGGGAACTGAGCGAGCTCGTAGATGAACTTGAGTTCCACCGACTCGTAGACCTGGGACAGCTGCTGGAACAGACGGGTAAGAATAACCTGCTGCAGAGGCACGACGTACTTCTCCATCTCCGGATCGGCACCGATTTGCTTGAGAATGGGAGTGATTTTCTTGCAGATTGACAGGGGATGGAAGTCGACTTCCAAAATGTTGTACAGGTCCCTGATCTCGGGGCGGACACGCTTGAGCAGGCCCTTGTTCAGGGCATCCCTGAACAGAACAGCACGGCTGGGAGGCTGAGCCATACCAAGCAAGTTGGTCAGGCGGGTGTTCTTATTCTTGCGAACCTCGTCGACATCGACGAGAGCACCGCGGGAACGAGAGGTGCTGATGACGGGGATGGCCAGAGCAGACAGCAGGACGAACGAAGCCGCCTTGCTCATGTCGGCTTCGGAAACGGAAGGGTTCTCCTTCTTGGAGCCATGGCCCAAAGCTAGCGTAGCAGCGGATTGACGGAGGAGGTTGTAGTAGCGGTTATATGCGGCGGCATGGAACAGATAGTTCTCACTGACCAGGAAGATGCGGGCCAGCTTTTCGTAGTAGTTGGCCATCATGACATTCTTGGCGGGGCGCTTGCTGAGGTTCAGAAGGGTATGGATGTCCTCGATACTTCGGAAAGCCTCCTGCCAGAGTTCGAGCTCGACGGCGACGTTTAGCTGCTGAAAACGCGTGTCAAGATGGCGCTGGAGCGTATCCGGGTCGCTCAGGTTGATGGCGTGCATCTGGGCAGAGTACTTGGCGGCATTCTGAACGTGGTTTCGGAGCAGCTCACAAAGTCTGCGGAACTCGGTCTTGCGGGTGTATCTCAGGCAGAATTGGAAGGCCTGCAAGGCGGTGGTCTGGTACATAATCTCGAGGCGAGCATTGTTCTTGAGGATTTCGAGGACGGTGCGGTAGGTTTCCCAGAGAAACTTCAGCCACGGAGTCACGACGGCGCGGTCGGTACGGTCGCGAGATTGTTCCCCGGAAACAGTGGCGAGCAGAATGGTCTCGGGGGTTTCTATGGCCTCCAAGTCCTCCACGTTGGTAGACGGGGCGGCAGATTCCAGCGACGATTGAATCTCGTCGGCTTTGGTTTGAGCCTCGGTCACTTTCTTTTCGGAGAGCTCGATGAATTTCTTCAAGACAAGCTGTTCGCAAATGAGCCCCGGTCAGTTTGATCCATTCTCTATCACATATAGACTCATTCTCGTATAGTCCGTTTCTCTCTCTTACCTCGATAGTTCCAACGTTTGTGTTCTGAGCAATGTTTTTGTACTGATAGAGACCATCCTTGGCGGCCTTTCCTTTGCGCAGATCCACACAGAGCTCTACAAACAGTAGCATAACGGGTTCAAGAGATGAAATGGGATTGCTGCGAGTGCGCTTGGAAGTGACATGTTCGTGTAGGACGTTCAGGGCGGCGGGAGCCTGGCCCACGGTGATGAGTTCCTGAGCCCTCTGCAAGCACGAACATGTTAGTATGGATTCTCAGCGGGAGAATCAACCGGGTTTTGCGAACTGCTTACCTTGAGGACATTCTCAGGTTTGATATGCGGCGGAGGAGGCATGGCAGGCGGCGCACTCCTAAGGTTTTATTTTACGCGGGAAAAAATTGACAACGCACAAGTCGGTCAGTGGGAAATGTCGCGTAAATCAAAACGCGCGACCGACGGATGGAAATACGAGAATTCACCAACGGCACAGACGGTTGGTATATCTGGTGAGAGACAGAGGAGTCCTGCCGATGGAGAGGAAGAAGAGACGGAGGGAGAGTCGCCGTCAATGGTTGTGCGGGATTCGTCGAACTCGCTTTTTCCGTTTTGGGCGAATAAGCGACCGAGGGGTCACGTGTGGCACGTGATGTTCCTTCAGACTCTTGTATGTATCTTTTCTATGGAAAGATCATAGAAAAGGTACATACATGGATAAAAGATACAAAAGAACTATATATAGAGTAGTATTTCCTTAGGTGGTAAGTACTAATAGTAGTAGTAGATCGTATGACAGTACATGCTCCTACAGTATAAATAGTACCTAACCACCTCGACGGGCGACGACGAGATCGATTTCCATAGTAAATCCAAGCTTCATTATTTTCCACAGAGTATTTTTTTATTACTTCCAGTGAACGTATTACTAAGAATAACCCGAAGTTTTACAGTGTTAATTACACAGACCACCTTCACTTTAATCTCTCTTCTCCCTTTTTCTTCTTCCTTTTCTTCCTTTTCTTCCTCTCTCTCTCTCCCTCTCCGTCCAACTCCCTTCTTCACTCCTTTATAGAGTCTCGATCTATTCACTTAGATGTGAGACTATCATCCTATTGTCTTGACGATTTGGTCTATATAACTTCCTCTCTTTATCTCCCCCCGTTCCGCCCTCCGACAACGTTCACACCCCTCTATCCACCTCCCCCCCTTTCCTAACCGCACCACCACCACCACCACCCACAATAACACCGACAATATGCCCATGCCAACCTACGAGATTCGCGGCGGAGGCGATGTCAAGAACAAGAAGCAGAGTGTCGCCGATCTCAAGTACCGAAGATTGATCGAACTCAACAGTCGTCTGAGAGAGGATCTGGATCGCCCGCGTGTCAAGGTTTCGGAGGCGTCGCTTTCGTGAGTTTTGGCGCTTTCGCTTGTTCTTTTGCCACGGTGGGATTGGTTGCTCATGCAGATTTATTTTTATTTCCGAACAGACTCATCAATTACTGCAATAATACTCGCGATTTCATGGTTCCGTCCGTATGGGGTCAGGTATGCATGCGATGCGATCGGGAAGATGCAAATCGGATGGATGACTGACGATTCGCGCAGGTTGACAAGCGCGACGACCCTTATGCGCCTCAACAATCAGACGGCTGCTGTACCATCATGTAATCGCTTTCGATCTCTCGAAATTGTCGCTCGTTTTTCCGGATTCTTGCGCTGATTCGGTTTATATCCCCTTCTTCGCCCACACGTACCATTTTTGCACATAATCTCTTCTTCTTTCTTCTATTTCGCCATGACGCTTAATTCTCGCGATCCCTTATCACGATAATTCACCTTCATCATACCCCTCCCCCTCCACCCCCCGCCACAGTGAGATTGTCTTGCGACCGTTGGTCCGCGGAAAGGTCAGGTTGGAAAAAAAGAAAGGAGCGCGCGCTGGACTTGCGTGGACCTATCATACCTACCTGACTTGATACTTCCCGTTGGGCTCAGCCGCTTCAATAACTCGCTTATGACCTTTTGATGCGCTGAGGATGTGACGGTTTTAATCTCCTATATTATTTTCGCTTAAAACTACTACTTTCTTTTGTGTCTTTGCTWTTTTTTTTTTTTTTTTTTTTYTTCTATCTTCCTTTTTTTCTATCTTACTTTTTTTTCCGGCATATACCACGGCGACAGACTTTGTGCGCTTTGTTATTCGATTGATCATTTTGCTCGGGGAATATTTCGTTGCGATGCTCGAACATGACGGTTTTCTTTCTTCTTCCTTCTTCCTTCTTGTCCAACAGATATAACTTCTTTGACTTCGTGTAAATTAGATTTTGTCGCCAAATCTACAAGTATCGGCGACTATCATAGCTATTATTACTTAATTCTTGATTTTGTTCGACCGTTGTCCAGATGTAGCGCAGGTGTTGAACATTGAAGTGTATGTAGTCCCGCTGACATCATCTCTGCACGGCATCCAGTCAGTGTCAACTCAACGAACCTCTCTTTTCCTATCATACTGTACAAACACCCAACACAACACTCACGCGACAATGACAGAACCAACAGCCCCCATTGAACACCAACACCAACAACACCAAACCGAACAACGCCCCGCCAACCCCGACGCCGACTCCTTCACAACATCCCTCATCCTCCCCCGAATCGCAATCCGATACTGCACGCAATGTAAATGGATGCTGCGCGCCGCATACGTATGTCATTCATCTTCCATCCATAATTAATAGTCACTAGTAACTAAATAACTAAACCAACAACGACGACGAAAAAAAAAGTTCGCCCAAGAACTCCTCTCCACCTTCAACACCTCCCTGGGCGAAGTGTCCCTGATCCCGTCGACCGGGGGCATTTTCACCGTGACTGTGTTCCACGCCTCGCCTAATAATATCACCACCCAGCAGACTGTTATTTGGGATCGGAAGGTTAATGGGGGGTTTCCCGGTGGGTTTTTTCTTCTTTTTCTTCCCGTCCGTCGTTAATGGTTTCTAACTGACGATTATCCCATAGATACCAAGGTTCTCAAGTCGCTCGTTCGCAATATCGTCGATCCTTCTAGGGAGTTGGGGCATACCGATCGTGCTCTGAAGAAGGACGCTGCGGGTTCGGCTTCGTCGAAGACTAACGTCCAGAGTACCCAGCATGGCTCTCAGGATCATCATGCACCCGTAGGGTCGGCCTCTAATTCGGGGAAGCAGGGAGAGGCCTGTGAGGATTGTCAGTGACTTCGTTTCTTAACGCTTACGAGGGACATAGTGATGCTATCATCCTCACGGAAGAGAAGTATTATTGATGTATGTATGCTCCTTATATATGATAAGTTCATTGACGCTGTACATACCTACGTATAGACAGTCCAGACAAGACGACTGTAATGCCCTAAGCAATAGGCTGATAGATTCCAGGCATGACTCGAGACTGGTACCGTACCCAGAAACAAACATGTCAATACATACTGTTTATGAAAATGCAAGTATCAACGCCTCTAACCAACGCAGGTATATAACTATGTACAGGCGGTCCAACCGTGATTGAACCAGCCACCCTTAACGCGCAAAGAAAGCCCATATTTTCAAAAGAGAGAGCATCACCACAAAAGAGAGCATAAAGAAAAAGAGTGCATGCCAAAGGTCGCCGCCAGACGTTCAGTTAAACCTTGCGGCTTCAGGTCGAATCAAATCCAAGTCAAACAGAAAGATTTTCATCCTCGTATCTGACCCATCGTAAGAGTAAAAGTCGTTCCTCATCGAAGGACATGGCGAATAGGGAACGCCTGTATCATGGGAGAATGTTCTGCCTGGAAACGCATGTATATGATACCACACTTTCGACTTTACCAGATCCAGTTGGCATCCCCAGATTTATTCGTAAGAACTCGCCCAAATATCGTAAAAAGTCGTTGCAATAGACCTCATAAGTTCCCACCCAGAGAAAAAGGATAAACCGCGCTTCCATTATAACCGTCAAAACCCCCAACCCCAGCAGCCATGTAACACCGGAAAAGCAAAGAACTGCAAGAAAAGAGCCGACAGCATAGATAAGGTTGCTTGAAGTGACAACGTCACGTCTCATTGCCCACCTCCTGTCGAGGTTGAAAGTAGCTTTTGCGCTTCCAGAAGGCCAGACGTAGACGGCTCCGGCGTTTGGGTAACCTGCGAGGTGCCGAATTATTATTATCACTAGCGACATTGTTTGCATTCTGATTTCCGTTCTCCATCTTTTCAGCTGTGGTCGACTGCGCCGGGCTGACTGCCTCCTTGCCCAGGACGGTGGTCATGACGGCGTTCTTGCCCATGGTATCGATACGCTCATGACTTGAATGGTCGTAAGACGGGCGATCTCTGTTGACAGCAGTTTGATTCGCCGAGGCAGGCGGATGAACGCGGTTGCCGTCGTTCCTCAAATCATTATCGCTGTTGACAGAATCTCCACTATCTGCGGCAAGGAAGCTAGTTGCATTGGTCGCGGGAGATATAGAGGTCCGCACCGTGTTGCTGCGAGTACTCACGCTGTGTGCCCGAGTATCAATCTGGTACCCGGCCGACGGACAAGAACCGTAACCAACAGGACTACAGTCGTTTGCATAACGACAGCTTCGGTCGCGGCCTTCCGGGTACAAACCGCCTAGTTTCTCAGACGCTGCATCCTTAGTGTTGCCAAGGTCTACAGTGTTGCTGCCTTCAGAATTTGCGGCGTCGTCTCCTGTTCGCGGCGCCTCCCCTATTGCCAACGATGCTACATCGGCAGGTACAGCACTGGAAGACTTTCGAGACGGCATCTCCACATGTGAAGGATTCTCCGCAGAATCCTCGGTCACGAGAAAATCATCTCCACAGTTTTCGTCACGAGCTGGCCGAGAAGCTGAAGTGAACAACAAACGGCGCGGTTCGTTAAAAATGGCATTCGCATCACCGTCTCGTGCCACGTCATGTTGTTGCTTTGGTTCCGTATTTGAGGTTTCACTGGAATAGATAGCTTCCTGAGCATTCCCAGTACTCGGAGCTGGAGCTTGCAAGTCAGGTGGCATAGCCTCGAGACATCGGACTTGCTTTGCTTTCTCTTCGTCAGCCACTTGCTGCCAGGTTCGATAGTTGGCACGAATCTGGTCCACAGTGAAAGTCATTTGAGGAAGAAGATCCGCAACACCCGCGAAGAGAGGTAGCGCGAAGATGGACATGAAACCAATCTGGCCGGTTGCCAACTTGTAGATGTTCCCTAATTCGGGCGGGCCACCGAATAATGCTGTCTCTAGCCCCACTTGCCGTTCCATTTCGCCCTGATTGGCAAATTCTTCCTGCAGTATCCTGGTCCATTTCTCTGCGACATCCCACGGACGTGCCTAAAAAGTGAGTTAGACATCAGCGACATATGAGGCGAAGAGAAGGTTACCTACCACATTGCTGATATCGGCGCATTTGATTAACAAACCACAAAGAAGAGTCTTATAAGTATCAATATCCTGAGAGTTCCATCCCTCAACGGTTTTGTTGTTTTCGTGAAACTTTTGCTGTAGAGTGCTAAGTCGGTCCATATAGGTTTGGTGAATGCCCATATCAGTGGCTAAAATCGAACTGATAAGCAGCTTGCGGAGCTGCTTCTCCATGAAAGTCGAGGGCCAATGACGCCGGAGAATCTGAGAAAAGGCAGCACAGTGGAAGGCCTCAAGAACCGAGCTGTCGTTGTAAAGTTGAGCCAAAGGCGCATTAAGTTTGATTAGGAATACATTATTAACACCAGGATGACCGACATCATGACCGATGGCTGAAATAAGGATCGTGAGAGAGTCAAAGGGAGTTAGAAGAGAAGCTATAGGAGACTTTGTGGCAGGAGCCCGAACGGCTCCGTACGAAGGTAGAGCGCCGATGTGGAGCAGGACACAAAAGATGGACTGCATAACGTCAATCGCATGCCGAAAATTATGGTAGAGGACAAAAGAATTGTACGCCCCGCGGCAAGCAAGTAGGAACGTACGGAGTTCCTCTGGAAAGTTCATTCTCGTCAGTTTGGATCAGAGAATTCCACCTTCTTCCCCCTTTGCATTGTTTAGCTTACCTGGTGTCAAGCGCCATTGCTCTAGGCCTGGCACATCAAAACCATGTCGAAGCATCTCACAAGCAGCAAATGATAATTCGTCTTCAGTAAATTCATGGGCAGCGAATTCCCAACGTGGTAGCTGATCCATTACATACTCCGCACGTTCCGCAGAGACATCGAAGTCGCTGTGCTCTCGTTAGTTTTATCGTTATCGCGGCTTGTCCGACAGCAACGGTAGTGGCGGCGGGATTGAGCCGTTCCCAACACTCACCGAATCTGAAAGTCGCCGACGACTTCCTCTGGACTGCAGATACCTTTCATAAGTTTTGACACCCTGGTAGAAGCGAACAAATAAGCAAGTAATTCACAAATCATTGTCAGTAGGTGGACCGTAAAAGGCAGCCCTTACGGGATAACCTACATTGCTTCTCTCAAATAAGCATACGGCTTCTCATCATCCACACCCACCCAGGATTGCTTTCTCTGAGTCTTCCCCGCCCGAAAGCGCGACATTTCTTTTCGTGCAGCTTTGCGCGCCCGATAAGCATGGATTACGAGACCGTGTACTTTCGCTTTCTCTAACGGGGTCGTTAGGACGTCAACAGCGCCTGCATCTAAGCATCTGGCAGTGTCACGGGAACCTAGCAATAAAGCAAAAATAGTAAGCTTCAAAATCGTTTGTTCAAGCTAATCCAGGACAATACATACCCAGAGGAAGGCGAACAGACTCCGACCATACAGCAGGCACGACGGCAATTGGGATGACAAGATTCGGAGGTTCTTGGACTTGCAAGCCGGCGCACATAGTTGACAATAAATGCAGCCCATGCGCATCATTGTCCTGCAACGAAAAAGGGAACCCGCGCTGTAAGGAATTGGGCGACGGAGGGATTAACTCGGAATCGTTCAAGGAACCGCGGCTCCAGCGATGGGATGATGGACGTGAAGTTTGATCAGATGATGGATCGATGCCATATAGCGCAAACACAGGAGTGAAACTACTGGTAGCATTCTCGGTTAGTGCCGCTAGTTGAGTTGCCAACGAAGTGGCTGAATGACATATGTAGACTAAATCAAAGATTCGGTTAGCCGAAATTCATCCAGTCGCGGAACGAGACGATCCGAGTGACATACTCTGCTTGCATACTTCCAATAGGAGATGCAGATCTGTCCCAAGTGACTCGGGTTCCCCGGGAAGGACTAGAGGACTTGATATTAAGTCATTTGATGCATCACTTGAACTGCTGCGCACCCATCTTTCTACCTTGACGCGATGGTCAATGTACACCGCGGAGTATTCTGTACTTTCCATTGTGTGGCACGTAGCTTCTGATCACAGCGGTCATATGGTTAATGGTAAATATGGCAGGTAAAGCGAGTTGTTGAATTTGATGCGCGAAACGTCTGTATATACGAGGTAACGAATGATCGAGTAAACATAGGAAAAGGCGAAAGGCAACGATGTTCCGGCGAGTAATCAACAGCGCCGCGAAGAGTGTAGTTGTTGAAACGGACGATAGCTGTTTCCGAAGAAGTAGGGTAGAATAGAGCCACGATAAGGCGTGCCGCGACAGGAAAGATGTTTCACGGTGTAAAGGAGAGTCGGATATGAAGTTGGGAAGGATAGTAGATGAAAGTGGAGTACATCAAACAGGTCGACAATCGCTCCTGAAAAAGGAAGAGAGGATTCTCGAGCCAGCGGGGATGCGAAGCGAGGATAACGGAAGACTCGAGGCTGGATTATGCGATCGAAGAGAGAAATGAACAAGATAGTCTAGTCTCTCTTTCTGCGGGAGAAAAGATGATTCTTAGAAAGCCATTGCGCGAGGCACGGCAGCCAGCGTGGAGGAAGGAGGATGTGATAAGGCGGCGAGAAAGGAAGGAAGAGCGGGTTCTGCGAATGTCGTCACAGGAGGACTACCCGGTACATCGTAGAGATAGAGCACAATAGTAGTAGTATGATAGTAGTAGAGTAGCAAGGACCAGGGGAGAGTAAGTAGTAAGTAGTAAGTACCGAGA
>HG983374.1:52063-72258 GCA_900006255.1 Xeromyces bisporus
TAGAAGAGAGGGGAGGGGGGGTTTCCGTATAGAGTAGGAGGGTATCCGTGAACCGAGAAGGACTCGAGGAGATGCCGACAGTACAGAGTAGTAGTAAGAGTACTACTCACTGTACGGAGTTGTAAGGGGAAAAGTAGTAAGTAGTAAGGGAGACCTAATATTACTCCGACCAAGTTACGGGATTTAGATAGCAGTTAGTAGTAGGATAGTTATAAGGAAATGGGTAAAAGAGAGAAAAAGAGTAAGGAATGATAGAAAAGAAATAATATAGAAAAAGTGTAGAGAGAGCGAGAAAAAGAGAGAGTTGGCGCGGAGGAAGAAGAAGAGAAGAAAGAAAGAAGAAATGTGGAATTTTCTGGCGCGCTTCCAGAAAGGCGCTTGGTGGGTGCAGGTAACAATACGCTGTAATCTTTCAGCCCCAATGAATCATCCGAGATCAAGTCAGTGGGGCCCGTGGGTACTGACTGTAATACCACAATACACCTAATACAAGCACGACGAGGCTGTTGCACTGTCACTGGTGTTCGATGTAACTTATTACACATCAAATTTACACGAGTATTACGCAGTTAATTACACAGGTCTAGGTCACATGACTCGCTCTGACGTGATCGTCACGGGTGGCTGTCTGAAAGTGTAAACTTAAGGGACAGCGTTAATGACAGATCACTACGGGGTACAAAGTATGTCGGCAGACTATTTCCGTCAAAGTTAGCGCACAGTCAGAAACCCTCGGGGAAGACGTCAAGTAACGGAATTTGGACTCTTGGAGTCTGGACTCTGGACTTTGTTGCTGCCTTACAATAATAATCATCTCTTCAGATACCGACAGCTTCCGTATTCATTTTTATCCTTTTTCTTCTGTTGTGGTCGCTCTCGGAGTGGTCCGCCTCCACTTGTCATGTTTTACTTAGCGTATGTAATAAATATAAATGACGATAACGTGACGATTCCAGTATTCTAGATTTTCTTATCTCTCCACCTTCGCGCTTCGTAATCGTATGTATTGTAATGTGCTTAAAATAGTCGTCAATAATCATCATCATCGTACATATTCATACATACTCATAGATACGGAGTACTATTAGATACATGCATCTAAACCAGCTATAACTATATAGCAATATCCAATTCCTCCGTCCCAACCTCTTGAGTCTTTTTGACCTCCACGAAGACTATGATTATCATTGGTATAGTACAGTGTATTGTACATGCACGGTTTCCTCCAGTTAGTTCCAAGCATCAACTAGGTATCCCATCCAAACAAACGCCTCGTATAATAGTAGCTGTATAAGTCATCAAGATAACAGATTTTTCAATGACGGACTTGCACTCGCCCCCGATGCGTTGCTACCCGTTCCATTGACACTGCCGAATCTGCCGCTGCTAACTGGTCGCGACGCTACCCCCATTACTGCGTCCTCTGGCGTGCCTGGTGTGCGTAATCCGCCAACTCCAATAGGCGCCTGGGAGACCGACGGCGACGGCGTTGGAGCACTGAGAATTCGATTTCCTGGATATGCTCGTGCCAACGGAGGCTCTGAGACGTTGGGCCTGCTAATAGAGAAAGGTGGTGAGTGCTGCACCATGGTAGCATGCATATTTGGCGGAGACACAGACGCTGCGAACGGGTTTTGGACTCTCGGTCCCGGCGCTAAACGAGGCGATGCCATCGGCACCGGTGCATACGGGCTTTGGTGTGCCGCGTATTGTTGCGGTGCCAGCGGCGCTAGTGTTGGCGGCGGAGGCCCGCTAGTATAATGAGGCGCCCGTGCAGGATGCGGCGGCTGATACCCGTTGATATGATGTGGCCCTGGCCCAAGTCCTGCATGATACGCCGGTATCCCATCCCCATAATCCCCTGGCCGCTGATCATATCCCGCAAACCATTCAGGTGGTCCGTTGCTTGGCGGAGCGGGACCAACAAACCGTGGGAAAAGTCCTGCCGCTGCCGGAGGTGCCGGGTGCGCATGCAACCCGTGGGAGTGTGACTGATAGTCCGACAGTCGCGGCGCGGGCGCCGGGAGGACAGGCCGCTGAATTTGATATGGAGACGGTTCAGTTTCCGGTGATACATGCGCTGCCATGCCCTTAAGGTGGCACTTGTGGCATTCGTACGGTACCGAGTTGTCGTCGCTATTACTTCCACCGTTTCTGTCAAATGGATGGTAGTCCGCAAAGGAGTTCTGCGAGACACTTTGAGTAGGGAACGATGGACTAGCATTGGATGGTCCAGGCCTGAAAGTCTCCTTCGCAGCTACACCGTTCATCAGTGGTGTTCCATTCCGCGCAGTTAGAGCCCCGCGTGTATTCTCGATTGGCCACCACCGGGGGCTGAACGGCGTGCAACAGCGATAACACTTCCTGTCTGATTCTATTTCAGTGAGAGAATGCGTGTACGTATGGCCTTCGGGACCGACAGTCACCGGTCCCATTGTAACCTCGGCAGAGTTCCTCGTGTTTCTAAGGCCGTCCTTCAAGTGGCTGCTACCAACGCCATTCACAGCCGAAGAGCGTCGACTTCCTATCGAAGCGGCGGTACTGTGCTGAGAGGCCCCAACTGAATGTTGGACATGCGCAGCTTTACGGACAGTGCCAGGCAAGGTGAGATCTGCTTGTTTGCAGGTTCGGGCGAAGGCCTGCAAAGCATTCAGTCCGTCCTTTCCTGCTGGTTCACTCATCTCGTGTATGGCGGCCGGCATTGCGTGATGAGGACACCAAATGACCGGCAATGCATTCCCAACCTCATTACCAACTTTGACAACATTCGCGGCATCCCGTCGAGAGTGTTTGACCGGCGTAATCTCGAACCCGAACTTGTAATGGGCCTGAAAAGCGCAGCCAATGTGAAAGCTAGCATTGCATCCAGAGCAGTGACAAGACACGCACGCTCCCCTGTCACGCAACTTGCAGACCTTGCAAACTTCTCTGTACTTTTCCGCCGGTATGAGACCAAACCCCTCCGCGGGCTCAAGTTCGTAGGCATTGCCAAATCTAATTTCGGGCATCCAGAGCGCGCACACAACGTGAACCCAGTTGTTACCTGCCGTGCGCTTGAGCGGTTCGCGAGGGCCGACGGGCTTTCCTACGGCCTCCTGCCTTTGCCGATACAACTTGATGGCTTCGGCGACCATTTCCTTCTCCAGTCTTTCCTTTTCACGCTCTCGATCCGACTTTTTCTTATGAGACACTCGTGGCGCTTCCATTAACTCGTGCTCCGTCCACGTAACGGGACAGAGGACACATTCATATTGGGTGGAAATCGTAGGATTTCGATCGTTCGAACACATATCACAAAGCCATTTGCCGCAATTTCGCGAAGGGCTGACACCATAGCAAGCTCGATGTACAGTAAGACGACAATCACGACAGGACAGGTGCTGATCGCCCAAAGGTTCAATCTTGTTGCAAATCGCACAGGGAAGAGTCCTCGCCTTTGGACTATCAGGGACAATCGGTGGCGGCTCTGGAGCTTTCTCGGCAACTGTTTTCTTCTTTGGAGCCGGTTCTACCGGCGCCGGCGTCGTAGCAACGCTGTCCCTCTCTCTGTCATTACCCTTCACCTTTTTCTTCGGAGGCTCTTGTTGAAATTGTGCATTTGCATTAACCGTAACCCCAAGCGTCGATGCCCAAGCAGCGGTGGCGTTGTTAATGCTAATCGGTGTCTCGGTGGAAACAAGAAGCTGCACCAGCAATTCCTCGTCCGCACGACGGCGCCACGATTTATGGCTACTCTGGGAAATTTTCTTGGCGACGTCGTCTACGTTTTCCCATTGGATGCCGTATTTTCGCCATAGAAGAGCACACCGCCAGCAAAGAGCCACACTGAGTGGTGGCCCCTTGTCCTTCTTCGACGATGGCTCTGCAGAAGTTGTCGTGTTTCCTTGCACGCCGGGCGCGCGTCGCCATTGCCTTGATGTCCTTGTCGAGCAAAACTTGCACGCGAAACCTCGCTTCTTCTGTGTGATCTTGTCATTATCAAAGGCCGAATCGTCCTGGTCATCCGCAACATCGTCTGCAAACCTCGACGACTGAGAGTCGCGCCTAGCTTCTTTCTTACCCCGTCTGCCTCCGTAGTTGCCCCAGATTTGGCGACCTCTAGGTGATTTCTTCCACATGTAATAAAACCGAACAATCTGATAATGCGGCACTGTCCCTACATGTTTTGTAACGAGGCGTAATTCAGAGCCATATTTCGAGACGCCTTGCTCAAATAGCTTGACTTCCTCAGGGCGTAAATGGGGTTCTTTCAGGTCCGTGTATTTGTCAACTTGTCCAAGTTTCACAAGGGCAGCTTCCACGTCGTAGTTCTCCGAATACAGCAGTTGAAGGGCCTTATCCAAGAAGTTTGTTGAGTATTTTTCGACCCCTTTCTCAGTAGCTAATTCTTTGGCTCGGTTCATATATCCGTCTACGAACTTCTCTCGATCCTCGGCGCTCAAATGCAGTCCAGGAGCGTCAGATTCGCCTCGGGCAGGAATCTGCGAAGCACTGGGCATTCTGAAAAGAAGCTCGGAGGTACGAGTAGGAATTCCGTTCACCATTACCGGTTCATCTTCCCCTCGTCGCACAAACCCAGGTGGTTCATCCAGAACCCACTTTGGACGGCTAGCCAACTCCCGCTTTGCCGCTTCGATGGCGGCTTGAGTTTCCTTTGGAAGCTTGGAATCCTTGCGGTTCCCAGGCTTCAAGTATTTTCTGTTAACGTGGGGTGGTTTGGCATACTCAACAGGATGCCCAAACCAGGGGCTGACCACAGCCTGATGTCGTGTCCCTAAACGCGAGCTTGCTCGAGGGTAGATCCGGTCGTCATAGTCGAGAACGTCTTCGACTCGGCAATGAATGCCCAAATACCGATAAGGCCACATTCTTGCTTGCGCGGTTTGCTCTGCGGTTGCTGGCATTGGGAGAAATTCATCCTCAACTGGTGCCGTGGTGCCCTCGGCAGTTCCATTCGCAAGGCCATTCGGCTCTTCCTCGTCTTCTTCAGGGACCTCTTCTTCAGCTTCTGCTTGGGACCCACCATGAGTCGGGGTATTCCGAGCTTCAAGTTTTCGTTCCTGAGCACGACTACATGCTGCACAAGCCCATGCAAAACCTCGAGCGGGTTTTCTGTTTAGTGCGGGACGCACGCAGGACATATGATATGTATAATTGCATACTGCACAATCCACAGAATTGACACTTTCAAAGGGAGACGGCGTTAGTGTTAGAAGCAAAGCTGGGGTAGTAATAGATAGAATCGTAGAAGCAAATACAAATATTAATACGTACTTTGCAGCGTAAAGACCGCACTTTTTGCACGTCTTTACGGCACCTGTCAATTCTTTCCGCTTTCCTACTTCAACCAGAACAAACTTCCAACGCTCGTCCAGGACCCTCTTCACGTTTGATGGAACATTGATCACTTTACTTGTGGGAATCACGTCGTAGTAGCGATGAATGTATCTATCGAACATTTTATCGTACCAGAAGCAGTCTCTCGTTTTGCGGTAGTCGGTAAGGTTCTTGATTTCGGACAGATGGCAAACCTGGCATTTTCCACGGAGGGAGGGAAGAGGACATATATCCGAGTGCATGGAAGCGAAAACCAGCCTAGAATCCGTGACTTTACGAAGTATATCACGCGGTCTGTAGTACCAGTTGACCCTCACGGACTCGATGGGTCCCGACGGTCTATCTTTCGATGGAAGGAACTCCATAATTCTCGCCAAATAATAAGGCTCTCCAGGAGGTTCGCAAATTAGATAGACATGATCTGCGACCAAGTTGGTTAGATAGGGAAGTAATTTGGCCTATATCAACCGGCCGAGGGAGTCCTCACCATTTACTGCATAGGTTGAGCCATCGTCGGCTTTAAGTTTTCCGTTTTTCAGATAAGCCCCGTGAGTCTCGAACGTGACCATGTTGGAGTAGCCTTTGTTCTGGACGGTGTCAGGAGCCGTGGTAAAGACTTTCTTGGATGCATGTCCATTGTTCGCGTTCGAGTTAGCACTGTTGGGGGGTTGCTTGCGCTTTCTAGATGCGCTGTGAGCCGTACTGTTGTCATCCGGCTTTGCAGAGAAAGACGAGGTACCGGGGATTGCGTCTTTGCCTGGGGAGGACGCATGTGACCCGTTTGCAGTTGGCGGGTTTTTTCGGGAATGAGAATTTGGCGCTTTCTCGCCATCTGTCCTTAATCCATTGACAGGTTGGTGTGACGCCGATCCAGCAGCGCGTTTGGCGGATTTAGAAGCGGGATATGAGGAGATTTCGAAGTCCATATCGGTATCACGATCCTCGGCGTAGTTGGGTCGGGGAGCAGCATTACGACCTCTGGAGCGGGTACCATACGGAGCCGGGGTGCCGGAAGTGCCAGTAGAGGCAGGGTCCGCGACCTCTGGCTCCGCGCTGTTGGTGGAGGTCATGGAGTGCGACTGCAATTCATGAGTAGCTGAGGAGCTCGTGCTATTTTCCACTGGAGCAGAATTTCGTGACGCGAGTCTATGCCGTTGATCCTGGGGAGTCGCAGTAGCAGATGGAGACGAAGGAGAGCTCACGTGGTGACGCTGAGACTTCTGTGCATCCGGGGACATGACAGATAGAAGCAATCAATGAAAGACCTGGAGCAGCCACATGCGCGTTTAAAGTAGAATGTAACGGCAAGTGGGATAGTGAAATAGATAACGGGTCTCTGGAGAAATCGACAATGAACAGATGAATGAATGAATGAATGATAATAACAGTGGTATACCCGTGTTGGGTACTGAAATGTGAGAGACTGCGAAAGAGAAATGATGTTGTGAGCGAAATTCCCCAGGAGAGCCCGACAAAACAAGATCGACGGACGACCTTGAACGAAGTAGATAGATACGCCACGTCAGGTGTGATTTGAGGTAGGAGCTCAGAATAGAAGAAACGAAGCGGATATCAGAAATCGATGACAAGAACTTGAACAGGGTCTAATAGTTTAAATTCGATGCTTGGTGCTTGGCAAGAAGGAAAAAGACCCCTCCCCGGTAGATCGGACAGCAGGATTTTGGAAAGGGAAAGAGTATCAAGTGGTACGGAGTACAGTAGACGCGAGACACGGAAAAACGGCGAACAGACAGACAGACAGATAGACGGACAGAGAAGAGGGAAGGAAAAAGAAAAAGAGAAAAGGGGACGAGCAGAAAAAAAGGGAAAAAAGATCAGGAAAGGAAATATAATAATTCAAGAGAAAAGGAACGGGGAGCGTCAGTGGCAGGCGGCGGAGGGAGCCTAATAACTGGCGGGTGGACAAGGGTTGAAAGTGTGGATTTGGTCTGGTTCCGATGTACAGTTAGGTAGCGTACTAAGAACGCGACTGAACGCCAAAAAGAAATACTCCAAAACGTTGGAATGATCAAATCAAAGCAAAGCAGTTTGTGAGGTCTGTCTGCTCCGTTTACTTTGACTAAGGAAAGGGTTGGAAATATGG
Source organism: Xeromyces bisporus (assembly GCA_900006255.1). Lineage (NCBI taxonomy): Eukaryota > Fungi > Ascomycota > Eurotiomycetes > Eurotiales > Aspergillaceae > Xeromyces > Xeromyces bisporus. The sequence goes on from HG983374.1 coordinate 59,505, forward strand.
AAGAAGTCGAAACAAAAAAAAAGGAGAGGAAAATCTTGAAGAAGTTGAGAATTCCGTATATGGACGACGGATACAGCTGCAGCAAGCAGCCGTCCACTACTGGATTCCCGATAGGTTAAAATATGACGGATCCAATCATCAACGAATAAAAACCACCTGTCAGCCTGCAAATGCTGTTACTTTCTTTCTTTCTTCTTTCCTTTTGACCTTCTTCTCTTTTTGTGTTATTTCTTAAGATTCGTAGACATATTCTCCAGTACTCCGTACTACTCAGTTCTATCATACAATACTCACCTTGGCCCTTCGGAAGAATCAAAGAATTCATCTCTTGTGGGGAACCAGATGCCTGGATTAGTCAGTCAGTCAGTCTTCATGGCTCCACGTGATGATCTTTCATCACTTCCATATGGGAGTTTAAATGGATGACAATGTTCCGACCATTCATCAGAATATCAGTTCACAATATTTTCCATGAATGATCATTGATGGTTTGTAAATGGCAAATCTAAGAGCTGAATGATGTACAGCTGGTAACAGTGGTAGGAATGCGCAAGTAGCCTGCGCAAGTCGTTGAATATTGAAGTTGGAACGTCCAACGTTCAATACGAAGTAAGTGCATATTTTCTGTCCAAGGCCAGCAAATAATATTTGAACATTTTTAGATACTCTTCGAAAACCAAGTTTGTATATCGCTATATCAGAATTTCATGTATCTACTTCAATACTCACTGTTCCTATGCTTGTGAACTGCCCAGGTGGAAAGAGCGTTGACGGCGGCTGTGGTGGGCCTGGTGGCAGAAAGCAGAGGGCGGTGGTTATGGCGCAATGTAATGGAGCGGATCATCATTGGACTTGTCGGCCAGTCATATCTTGCAGGCGACCTCTGAGAGCTGCAGAACAGCAGACAGCCAATCAGAGCGAGCATTTATTACATCGCCTTAGGTTGTAGGTTGGCATCCATGGATCGCTTGGAGCCTAAGGCTCTGCTCAACCACGTTTGTGTCCATTCATTTCTTCCGTGGTTTGCAAACTGCAAATTCTTCTACATAATCCATGTCTTCTTCCTATCGTGCAATCAAAGAGCAACTAGGTACACCATGCTCCGTGCTGATAGTAGTGCTTCAATGAACACCTATATCAATGTGGTTACTTCTCATCTTGGACAATTAGCCAGTTTCAACCCAAGACGTGACACAGTGAGACATGCCATCATTAGCAAGAAGGGCAGGAGCTTATCAAACCCCGAAGATTCGGTGAAACTTCACGGTCAATGTGACTTATCCCGATTGGATATTACGTGCAACGCCGCTGATATATTTCGCCCTTCAAATATATTGTTGTCAGAAAGGTGGTTGACTCTTTGAATTTGGTGATTTCGAATACTACTATATCATACCAAGTGTCCATAATGGTTGCTTGTTTTACATTGTAAGGCAGCTTTTGGATGCTCAGAATCTCCTTATCCCTTGGGCTTCAGAATGTTGGACTCTTCATTTGAACGAAGGTCAAAGGATCAAAGATAACAGAGAAGTTGTCCTTGGTAACCTATATTTTTGTTACTTCTCGGTTATTTCGGCTGTGATGGGCTGTGTTTACAGAAATCTCGGATGTCGATGACAAGTTGATGATAATCTCCCCAGTGTCCATCCATGATTGCTGTTCAGGAGAAGGTGGATGAGATTCGCAACGATTTCTGAATACATATATCGTCGTTTCAACCGAACATTCGTTACAGGAACCGGAATAGTTACGGCTCTAAGGATTGAACGGTGGTGTGCTGCTAAATCGGCCAAGTCTAGCTTTAAACTCGCCAAATATCGCTGGAGATTCTTACGCGATCTGCTGGCATACATAGCAAGAATGCCCCTGAGTCCTAATCAGGCTTACAGATCTATCCCCCTGTATTGGCCAATGCGCGCAGGAAAGGATCCGGATTTCTAAAGGGGATTGATGCTTACCATACCGACTCGCACGCAATAAATTGACCGTGATCGAACAGCTATTTTCCAAGCTGGGTCGGGCTGACTTGTCGACGTAAGTCATCCAAAGCGACAACCAAGGTTAAGGTTCACTTCGGAATGATGCGACTTGGAAAGCATGAACGCTCCGGGTCACGATTAAGCTTCTAATTGCATGGTAAAATCCTGATGGCTGTCATCAACATTCTCTAGACAACCTTCTCCGTTCCTGTTCTCCTGAGACTGCGGCGACGAGACGCTTTTAAGGAGTCGTCTTGAAGTACCGGTAGTCTATTTGACAGTTTCACACTCCAGGTCCGTTACTCTGATAACCGCAATAGTTTGGTGTAAGGCTCGAGAGGAAAATTTACTTTGGCCTTTAACCTCAGGTTATGTTGGCGACAAGAGTTTGACACTCCAGGAAATGCCAGGAACAGTCTACCGTGCATGCACCACTTTAAAATACACAACCAATCACAATGTCCGTATTACATCTGGGGCCCGCAAAATTCGGGAACGCCTCCACTCGGGTAACAAACGGCTATCCGCTGCCAAGAACCATCGTCGATCAGGAATGTTGCTCCAGTTAAGTGCTCATCAACAAGTGAGTCGTTCACGCGCATATTGCCATATGCTGGCAGTACACTGTACTCTCCAATTTTCATACAGACCTCGTCATCCCGAATAACAGACTCCCAAATTACTTTTAGAGTCTAGACTACGATCCCCGCTTCATGAACCCGCGCTGCCCTTAGATACTCGACACAGTGGCACCTCGGGGTGTCTAACGTCGATGGAGATCGTTCGCATGATCTCTACTACGAGTCTCACCCTCGATTAGCCATAGCCCACAGGTAACTGTATCGTCTTTGTTGAAAGCACGTGCAACTATGTATGTCCGTGAGTTCGAGTCTGATGAATCATGAATTTTGCATGACGCAAGATACTTATAGGATAGTCCAACTGTCCAAGTCCGCGCGGCATACTCCGTACAACGCGACAAATCCTACGAAACTTGAAGAAGTTAATACGAGAATCTTATGCGTCATCGTTACCATGTACTTCCTACACGTGTCCTTACCGACGTCCGTAGTCAATCAAGTGAATAGTCGGGTGTCCGTGGCCAGTCGTGACTTTCAGTGTTGATTCTTGCAGCATTCTTCAAATATTCATGACAGGTATATCTGCCAGATTATGCTGCCATGTTTCTGGTCAGGCAAGGCCGGGACCGTGGTGGGAAATCAACTGCTTGGCCTACTTGCGCAATTCTTTCAGGACGTGTTTAACTCCCGGTATCGGATTGCGCTTGCGGACTCAGTATAGTACGCACCATTTTACCTTCACGATCCATACAATATGCGAGAGCGACAACAGGACTGCTTGGAGCTTGAAGCGATCAAGGAGAAGGACCACGGAGCGCCGGAAATTCCTCTGCAGAAAGAATCGCGTGGAAGAGTGAGTTGCTATACTTTGGACTTAATTTTGGGATGAAACACTGTAAACTTGGAAGACTGAGATTTTCAGAATCTTCTATGTATATGGTACATACCTATGCATTGACACATATTACGACCAGTTCGAACCCCTTATTAACGTGAATTCTCGTTCAGTGTTATGATGGACGAAACGAACGACTGATGCGTACGTTGACACTCTCAGTAGGAGCCTTTACCAGTCGAGATTGCGAAATGATATCCGAGGTCAGCCAGAAGGAGTTGGCAAGACGCGGCCGTAACGAGTTCTTTAGCGCCCAGAAAGCAAGCAAGCAGCAGCGCCGCTCGAACTGCAGAATCAGCAACGCCAATCGTGTTCGAAAACCGCAATGATGCAACAGCATGCTGCTCATGCGCGAAAAGCGGTGCTGCGCGGACATCGAATTCAGTAGGTATGCGTGTTAAACTCAATGAATTGTTTCCGAGAGGTTGACTCCATCTGAAAAGATTCGGTGAAGTTTCCTCTCGGTTCTTTTTCCTACTGACGTGCGCTTGATGTTCTCCGGAGCGATTCTGAGTGTCTACCTGTTAGTACTGGGTGATTTTTTCCTTTTATTCCCCACGCTATACGCAAGAAGCTCTGAAGACCTTCACGGCGTTTACCAGCAAAAATGTCTTTTGCTCTCGACAACATCAAATGGGGCATCATAGGCTGTTCTCTCTTCGGAACGGCTCACTTTGTGCTACTAGATCTGCGAACGGCTGTCTCCAATCCTTGCCTTATGTCTGTATTTCTGTACCTGATGACCGCAACGAAATTTTCACACGACCCCTGGATTTGACAAAGGAAGAAAGAATCCGTTATGTTGCTCAGCAAATTCGCTTATGCTCATTATTGAGCGATTTAATGAATCTCCAGGTCAGGTCTAATGTCTCCTGGTCAAGTGGAGGTTGCTAAGACTTCGGCTGGTACTCGTTCACATATATTCGCCACATGAGCTTGCTGCAAGTTGCAACGACAGCCGAGCCAACGGGGTTGGGAACTTGAAGTATGCTGTTTGAAATCTCGGGTATTATGTAGCGGATGGAACTAAGGTACCTGAGAGGAGAGTATTGTCAGATCATGGTATGTATCAGGTATGATAGTTCATTGGTAATCGAATTCGAAAGAGTAGTGGTAGTAGTCTGCAGTGCACGGTATCTTCGCGTCCATCAAAGAGACGAGCATGAACGGCTGGATGGAATTGCCTGCCACTACCCACTCTTACGTGTAGCCGTAAGCACATGGCCAGGTCAAATTGACGTTCGTAGACCTATCATGTAAGACTGATTCATCCATTCTTAAGGTAACGGCCACAATGATTGTATTTTGCTCTAGACAGATACCAAGAATAAAAGCCAGGACTGCCAAAGCACCATTGATGCAACACGTTATGAGTAGGTAGCATTGAAGTCTCTAGATAAATAAAACATTTTTGGGGGGCCATTTCATGCCTTCTAACAGTTCATAACTTGCATTGATCAGCAATATGTACCGGGGTCCGGCAGAAAAAACTGGAGATGCGAGATGCTGACATCAGGGACTTGTGTCTGCGGGGATGACTCCATAGGACGGGAGTAGAGGACGGTCCTATTGGCCAGAATCCACCTCATCAAAGAGGAAGGTCAACCGAGGTCCTCTGATAGATTACCCGAACAAGAAACGGAGGATGTCTTGGCGTCTTGGCGGTGATCGGGAGATGTTCGTTAAGAGAAACCCGTTGGCTCCGAGGTCTTGGCATAACCATTGTTTCTATCTTTAGAACTAATGCCAAGATGTGATTCATTTAGTAACGTGCATAACTTATGGCGGTGCGTCCACAGCCTTGTTGAGATGATGACTTATCCTGGTGGACTGTGGCGGTGGTCCCCTGAGTTCAGTTCTTGATTCGGTAAAGGCCAATCCCTGGTCCATCCCGTCAACTTGTTCGACACAAACCAAACTCCTGATCTCCTTTTCCCCAAGTTTTTTGAACTTTTGGTTCTGGCTTTTGATTGCTTTTATTTTTTAGCTGTTTTCTTATTTCCTTTCTTCTTTTCTTTTTTTTTCTGAGGTTCTTTTTTGTCATCTTTTGGTGTGTCTCCAGGGTTTAGTCATACAGTCCTCTCCCTTTTCCCTCTATTTCTCCTCCACGCGATCTCTTTCCCTTCCTTATCACCTCCACCCTTCCTTACCACCACCTCCTAAGACCCCTAAGAACCACTCCCACTACTACCACCACCACTACTACACCCACTATACCGTATTACAACCCTAAACCGTCCTTCCATTCTGCCATGCACTGGCTTCGCCGGTTTCCTCAACCATGATGAAACTCGTCAACGCTTTGCATTCTGTCTTTAGCCGCGGTCTTCCCTTCTTGTCTCGCTGCTGTTGTTGTTCTCTTTCCGAGTTGCTCAAGGTCTTTACCTGGGATTTCTCCCGTTGCTATTTCTTCACCCTTGCTTTTATTTCGCTCTTCAGCGCTAAGTCCTTGCATCTCTACGCTCACCTTCACTCCTTGCCTGCCCCAAAATTCCTTGTTTGGGGAATCACCTTTTTCTTTCAAGATGTCATCATACTCCTCTTCTTCCGTATCTTTGCTCAGAAGATTTCTTGGCGGCTCGTCTCCGCCATTTTCGCCCTCATCGTTGTGCCATTCAGGTATGTACAGGTCTTCATGCATCTAATGGCAAACAGGATCACTAACGTAAACTGCAGTTTACTCATGTCGGGCATGGCCTCCGCAAATATTTCTTTCTACGCGGTAACTGGTGCCGAGATTCACTGGGCACAGGCCAAGTCCTTCAACGGTGATGCTGCTGCCATTCGAACTCTACTCACCGGTCTGACCGGTTTTCTGATCGTTGAGGCCATTCTGTTGGTTGCCACGTGGTTTGCTGCTATTCCCGTCCATCGCATGACCGGTGGGATTCTGCATGTGTGGGCCTGGCCCTTCCGATGGCTACTGGCTCGTTTCTGGCCCTGGTTGGGCCCTTTTATTCAACGGCTGCAAAGCCGCATCCGGAACCAACCGCTTCCCGATCCTCAGGTTTATGAACAGATTAATATCGATGAGTATGATGACGATAAGAGTGAAAACGGACGAGAGTCCGTCGACCTGTTAGACGCTGAGCGCGCCGAAAGCTCGCCGTCGTCATCATCGCCGTCATCACCAGAGAACAGGCGAACCGATACAGCGCTTCGTCGAACGCTCATTCTCGGTCCGTTTTGCTTGTTCCTGTTACTTCGTTACCTTCGACCTTACGATCCCGTCTACATGTTTCTTTCCAGCACTCTGCCCGCCGCTCCGTTTTTGGTAGGAGGTGATCGCCAGTCTCCCGTTGATTTGACCGGCTTGCCTGGCAATTACACATTCCTAGAGGGACGTACGGCATTGCTCCCACCGCCACAGTGGGATTGGCTTCCCAAGCAACCGCTACCCGGCTTTGAAGACTGGGCTGTCTCCGACGGTCGCCACTACGATGCACGTGCGGACCCCTTACACATTTCCAATTTGCAAAATCCTCTACTACACTCGATCGAGAGAGCAATGCTACACAATGTCAAAATTAAGCATGTGGTCCTTCTGAAACTCGAGAGCACACGGGGCGATGTGTTTCCGTTGCGCAAAGACTCGTTCATGTGGAATCGCATTGCCGAGACATACAGGGACAAGCAGATTCCGAATGAAGTCCGGGACCGCATTGCCAATTTGACACGAACTGCTGAGTATCTGACCAACTTCCCAACTGGTTTTGAGCATAACGATAATGTCTTTGCCGGCCGCAAGGCGTACGGTGGGATCAGTGCACGGAATGCCGTCACGTCGGGCACGTACACATTGAAGAGCTTGGTCGGTACTCTGTGTGGTGTGTCGCCACTCGTGGCCGACTTCAACAGCGAGTACAAACACCATATTTACCAGCCGTGCCTGTCGCATGTCTTCAACGCCATCAACCACCAATCCGACATCACTAATCAGACCGATGATTTTACCGCTTGGCCGTGGCATGCTGCGTGGATGCAGTCCGTGACCGATTCCTACGACAACCAAGACCAGTTGACTCCAGCACTGGGTTATCACGACGTGCTGACCAAGGAGGTCATCGAAAGTCCCAACGCGACACACTATCCCGTCAAATCCGAGGAGGTTAACTACTACGGGTATCCTGACACGGAGCTTCGCGAGTACATCCGCGATGCCATTGACAACGCCGAACGGAACCATACTCGCCTGTTTCTCACCCACTTGACCGGAACCACGCATCATCCGTGGGGGGTCCCCAACAATGCCTTTGAGCAGATCATGGGTCCATCCTCTTGGAGTGCACACGACGAGGATCTGAATCGGTATTTGAATACTATCGGGTTTGTGGACAAATGGCTGGCAGAGATTATTGGAATCTTGGAGGAGAAGGGAGTGATTAATGAGACCTTGTTTGTCATGGCAGGCGACCAGTAAGTATCATCATTTGTTTCTCAGCTTCACTCATAAAACTAACCATTTTCTCTAGTGGCCTGTCTCTTCCCAACGATGGCGGTGTCACACCCTATGACAATCCGCACATTGGCAGTTTCCATGTTCCTATCGTACTGGCTCATCCTCAACTTCCACCGGTCGAAATCGATACACCAGTCTCCAACGACCAGATTGTCCCAACCATACTTGATCTGCTGATTGAGTCATCCTCCCTGAGCGAAGCCGGCACGCGGGCTATGCGAGACATTCTCTCACTCTACGAAAGGCAATCGATGATTCGCCCTCTACTCCAACAGCAAGACGGAAAGCAGGATTGGCAGTTTACCGTCATGAACACGGGCGGTTCCTGGCTATCCGTGCGATCCGCGGCACGACCGACCTTCCGTCTTGTGGTCCCACTCGTGACTGACCTGGAATGGCGATTTACGGACCTCGAAAGAGACCCGAACGAAGTAAATCCCATTGAACATTTCAGTCTGATCGACATGGCTTCCACACTCGAGCAGGCGTATGGGCCAGACGTCGTGGACTGGCTTCGCGACGCGGCGCATGTCACCGACTGGTGGGTCTTGGAGAATTGGAAGCGGTATGGCTACTCGGGTCCCAGTAATTCAGGTTGAGACCCGTGTTTAGCCCGCGGAAGGTTGAAGGATTTTATAAACATATACGAATTCTTTGCACATATATTCCTCCTATAACTGGTTGACATCATGTATAACCTGTGTGAATATACCCGGCGGACCTATCATGATAACGGTGCTGTAAGGCACATCATGACTATGACTACGATAACCCGCGCCGGGAAGACCGGCAGTGGTGTTGATTGTGTTCACCGTTGCCAGGGTTAAAAACGAGGTTGGTGACTTATCCTGTTGGCAGACATGTTGTTATGTGCGCCAACTATTGGTTGAACTTATTGTATGTATGATAATCATAATCTAGATGCATGTACGGAGTTGGCTTGGAGTTCTGGGCATAGGTTTTCATATAATACGGAGTACTCTGCCATGCTGTTGGATCAATGGATTGATGTCGTTACTGGCCTGTTAGAAGGCGCAGATCTACTAATACCACCGAATGATAAATTCTCTACAAATGAAGCGGGAAACATTCAATGTCTTATCTTTTAATTCTCTCTCCTTAACTTCAATTGATAGCTGGTAGTAATTTATGTGCTCTGCGAGTCACAAAGTACACAGCTTCGGATAAGTGATACGTATGCCAGTGATAACCATGATAACCCCCTTGATCGCCACAAGAAAATCATCCACATAATCTTTCCGAGACCTTGGCGGGTGCGCGGTCGATTCGATGTGGTTAATTTCGGGGCGTCACCGAAATCGACTGGTCAAAGCCAGTTTCGTTTAATAATGGTATGTTCTTCAATGCCATGAAGTTCGCGAGTCGGTTTCAATTAATTCTGTCGACGTTGTCATCATACCACTATGAGTAGTAGTGGGTGGCTAGACGTCGTCTTTTTTGTTTAGCTCAGCGGCCAGTCCGTAGGGTGACGCGTCTGTTGCAACCAGCCGGTACGGAAGCCTGGCTGCTGTCGCTGTCGGTGTGGCAATCGAGCCGGCTCCTGGCCGTCGTTCAAGCTGAGAGAGAGTAGAGAACGTTGTCGAGAGCCTTGAGAGCCCCTCACTGTCCACGTCCTACTTTATACCGGCTTCCTCCAACCAGGGATATCACCCCACCATCGCGATCGGTAAATTGCGTCTCCCTCGTTGATCTCGTTGTGCACGCCGTCAACCACGATGTTGGTGTGATTTCCGCGGTATTGCTTCCACACTGATTGCACGTAAATATAGCTACCGTCTGGCGCGAGATTGAAACTCTTCAGGTCGGACCGCGGTAATTCTTCGTATTTCCCTTCTCGCGTATACCCGTGGCGGTCGTGGGAGGTCACCTCAAAGCCCGGCATGTACTTTCTGGTCACCGCCTCGCCTTGGTCGGTGAATTGGCCGCTGGGAATGTCAAAGGCGAACAAGTCTCGGTCGTTGGAGAGGAGGAACTTCCGCTGAAACGGAACCGGCACCAGATCATGAGGACCAGACCACCAGGTGTAATCGACGCCCCATTCCGTGACTTCGTCGTACGGCTTGGGGAAGCGGTAGCGGAGTGACTCGTCCGTGCGAAGTTCGCCCGTCGTGTTGTCGAAGGGGTAAGCCTGGAGGACTCCATAGGCTGGGACGGGATCGCTGCCGTCGGCGGCTGCGTCAGTGCCGGCAGCCCACAGCAACTGCTCGGTTTCGTCCCAGATCATGCCGTGGATGGCGCGGAGGCCTGTGATGTTCTGCAGGACGGGTGGTTTTTCGACTACCGGATTGGCCAAGCTGGCATTGTAGACCAGGATGCCGTCCCAGGGCCGTTGACCGGTGGTTCCGACGGCGATTCGATCGCCAGGCAGCATCTCGAAGCTGTGGGCATTGTGCAGGAACTCGTTGTCTCTGCAGAGGGCGAAGGTGATTTGCTTGTCCGTCGCATTGGCATTGGAATGCGCAGCAGTAGTACTACTAGTAGCACCGTAACGCGCGGAAGCGGCGGGGGGGTTGTGGTTGACAATCATGACGAGGTTACTGTAGATGGCAGCGACGCTGGTGCCGTTTCGGAGCCATTTGAGTTCGGTGGCGTCGTTGGCGTGACTGTGCAGACAGCGCCTAATGTTCTTGGGGAGATCTTGATCTGAGACATCGTCTCGGTGCCAGGTCCATTTCACAATGCCTCTTCGGTCATGGATTTTGAGTAGCGGGGGTGTTCCGTAAACGCCGGTGATGATATCCTCCCAGGGACCCTCGGCTGCGGGCTCATAGCCAGGTCTCAGTCGTTCCTGTGGTTGAATGAGGGCGGAAGGTTGGGTGTAAAGCGGATTGATGAAACTAACAATAGAAGCCCAAAGGCCAGCAAGCATGATGTTTCTCGGGGAATTGAACTATTTATTTGATGGACAATGATGGACAATGGATATTAAGGATGATGGGCGAAGTATATGTATAGAGATATATAAGGGCTTTTTTTTCCCGTGCGAATAACAACGGTTATAGGGAATGATTGCAGGTGAAGTCGTTAATATTTAACCGGGAAGGTATACGAACAAAAATTATATCATGACGGGCCCCCCATACGTCCTCCGGGAAGAAGCAGCCCATACAATTATTATTATGTAGCGGGACATATTTTGGCCTTCTTTTCTTGTCTTTCTGCCAAGCGGCGCTACAGCAATGCATCATTTTACAGGAGTGCCACGGTATGTACATGCGCACTGTACTCGTACGCAACGGAGTCAGTCCAAGTACTGTATGATACTCCGTACATAGTTCGGAAAAGAATATTCGACTTGCGGAACCACAGCAACGATTGCGAAAAACGTTTCAATCACGGTGACTGAAGAAAATATCATAGAGAAAATAGGATTACGTATGGTGGAGTACATGAACATAGCCCACTTGACTACATTCTAATTACGGAAGTGGGTGGAAAAAGTCATTGCCAGTAACAGCAGGAGATCGCGTCGGGTCTTTCTTCATGTGGCCTTATAGCCCTATCGCCATACTATCAGTGGGTCTCGCTTGAGTCGCTTCGGTTTCTTGGCGCCCAATCACGCTGCTTGTGTGGAGCTGTGGCTGTGGAGTTGTTTCCCGCCAAGCCTTGGCTCGCTCTACTGCGGAACTCGGAACTCGGAATCTTCAACTTCCGTTCCGTTCTGCTCTTGGCATAATTTGCATAAACTGCTTTATGCATATTTCGGCCGACATTGTTATGTAATTTGTTCTTGCTTTGCTCTTCCAACAAACAAACGCTTTTCACCTGCCACAACAACAACAACAACATCCGTCCAACTGAATTGAAACATTCAAGATGGTCAACCTCTGCGGGTCTAATTTCCAGAGAAAGACATACATACATACTGGCAACCAGGCAAACGGTCTCCCGTCACCTCGCCAAGCCAGCCGCGTTGGCACATGACAATGTCAAAGGCGACAGTTTCAACCTTCAACGCCAAATAGCCTCTCGGCTTCCACTTGGCAGCATGAATATCATGCCTGATCTTTCTCCCTGACACGGCGTTCCCCGCATGAGGCTTGAGCCTTCTCCCCGGGTTTCAGGTCTTCAGACTATTAGTTTTGCCCTCGATTGATGATTAGACGAAACAGTCTAGCCTGCGGTTAAATTAACCGATGCTCATCAATGAATGCTACGTATGTACATACATACTCTTCTGCGGTCAATCGTCTCAGGTTTTCCGGGTCCGTTTCTAAGCTGACACTGACATTGCAGCCTAATGACCTGATCATCCTTGGACCTTGGCCTGCATTGGTCAACTGCCATATAACAGACCAGAGCTAACTGGGTTGTCTTATAGGCGTCACGACCTCTGCTTTGAAAGATGCTGGCAAAGTTTCAACAAAATCACGGAACTCATCTATCGCTTGCCTTTCAGGTCCCGCGAGTGTGAGCTTTACGACAATATTCGCTGTTGGCGTGAGATAGCAGGCGCTTAGCAGGATATACGTGGCTTCTGGAAATAATGAAACCACGGGTATCAATTGAATTTGGCTTGTGTTCAATTAATCGACGTACAGGCTAGTTAAGCATACAGACGAACCTACATGTACCTGCACGACAGCAGTTGTCAAACTTGTCAGAATTGAATAGACGTGTAACCGTCACAACATCAAATCATCACAATTCTTGATGAAGACTACTTAACGCTACCCGCGTTTAAACTGAGTCTCACCTCAATATGACGCGCGACGACTTGGTTCGTCTCATTGTCGCGAAGGATTAGCGTTCAAAAAGCCACGGGAAAACTCGAAGGGGGTCCTCAAAAAGAGAAAAAGGAACGAAACAACCCCCCCCC
>HG983374.1:72486-100671 GCA_900006255.1 Xeromyces bisporus
CCCNCCCCCACCGGATACACAGGATACACATCGAGTCTAGTCTCAACCCCGTTCGCGCGTGAAATTCTCTCATAAACCAACCCATCATTCCCTCAGCGGATCGCGCCCAGCAACCTGAAAGCAAATTCTAACGCCGTCATCGACCAGATCCACAAAAGCGCGAGGATTCGTCGAATTCATAGGACTATATAACGGGCTCTTCTTATCCGGCTTTTGGTATGACGTGAAGTAATGGATTGTACTTGCATTCAACTCCTCCACCGAGGCGTTCTGTTCCCGCGCGAGGAAAGCTGAGCGACACGCTTCGGGAACGTGGGCAGCGTCGGCGAAGATGGACTTGGCGGAGTTGTTGGAGAGCCAGAGCTGGCCGACTGTCGCGGAGAGGTTTGCCCCGGCGCTGAAGCTGCCCAGTATGAAGCCTGCGCTCGGGCTGAATGCAGACAGTTGTTCTTCCTTCCGTGCTTCCTCGCTTGTTAGCTAGAGCAGCGTGTCCCGGATGTCGTTCTGAGAGATTGGAAAGACAACGGGATTATGACTGGTTTGTCTCTGCTTTGGCTTGGTTGCGTGGGTTGGTAGATGCGAAGCAGGGATCGGTGGCCATCGCGCATGGGTATGTTATGTTCATCACGGCTTCTGGGTTGCGAGGGATTCAACAATGACTCGTGTGCGTTCGTCCTCAGGGACGCAACTGTGGGACGTTATCCCAAGAAACTGGGGAGAGGGGACCATTGATGGCCTTCCATTCTGCTGATTGGTGGTGTCAATCGCTTTAATCTCTTGGACGCAGGCATGCTCACTCTTCTGGATCTCCCAATGCTAGGACTTCTTCCTTGGTGATGTATTCCTTTGGTGCTGTGGTGATGATGGCCGCCATATTGTTGTTGTCGATGCTTTATGACTGCGGTTGTCTATTACACTCGCATGCGCATTCGGCCAACGAGGCGATTTTGTATTCCACTTTTATTATTGCTATTCGAATCACCGTGCCACTGGTAGGAATGTCACGAATGCGAGCATCCGCACCTAGGGTCTGACAATATCCGCAACTCACATTTGCAGGTTGGGAGGCAGTTGGTGATTATACGCAAATACACGCAAGTTTAGCAGTATGCGAATTTTGCGAATCGCCCGCAAATGAATAATTCGCGCCCTGGCATTCTCAGCGAGTCATGCATACACAGCATACACCTGTAGCAGTCGCCTGTCAGACAGCCGCACCGACATGGCAGGTTTCTTAGATGCGCACGAAAGATTACCTGTCTCCCATCTGTTGGAAGGCACTGCTGCTAGTAGGTAAGCCGTTTTGTCAGGTAATTTTCGACGGTTTTGACCTAACGTTTGCTAATCTGTCAGTCACCCTATATATAGTTGGTAGTAATATGTGGAGGTTATATACTAGTCAGATCTGACCAGCTCTATCCTGGTCTTCCCGGCAAGCATTGAAGACGCAGCATTCCGCGCGACCAGCTCCAGCAGTCAGTGGCATCGTGTAACAAGAAGGTTCTCCAACGAAAGCTAGCAGGATCCCGTGACGATTCATCTGGTGCCTTCAGTAGCCATTAGATCAGGCACGCTTTTTCAATCCCTAAATGCAGACGATAACATCAAATCCTTTGCTGGTAAGGAGAGAGTATACCTAGATGGCTTATGAAGAGCCGCTGCAGGTCTGTTTTGTCACGGGATACCCTTTCGAGGGGCCCTGTTTAATATTCTGTTCGATATTTTGAGAAAACTGGCCGTCTGCGTATATATTCTCTTCACTTGCAAAGATGTTAACGCTATCGATTGCATAAAGAAGTGGAAAAGGCTTCCCCGATCCATTGGCTGCTGAAGCTTATACATTGGGGACCAGATAAATCAGCACGAGAAGCAAATCTTCCTTTACGGATCAACACTATTACCTACTTGAAGGTCAGACAGATCCACACGGCGACAGATTCACGAGCTTACCTAGCCTTTTTTTTTATCATCTGCGTCTTCATACTCTGCGTCTATTTTCCGAAGAGTAAGTTGTTGAAGTATAGTTCGGCAAAGACAAAAGTGGTTTCTCGCAAGCCCAGCAGGTGCTTCCAACAGTTATCGGAAAATCCCGATGCATACCAACTGCCATTCAACGTCTTCAATCTTGCTCTCGCTCCTGCATCCGTCGTATGAGCTCTTCTCTGCTCCAGCTCCGTTCAATCTTGTAACTTGTCTCGCTCCTGGATCTTTCGCATCACCTGTTTTGATATTGATTCTCCATGATGTGATCATAGTATAGTGGGAACATGGCGCATTGGCATGATATAGAAGTCGAATGCATAATTTGAATACATACGAGACCAGGTTTACCACAGCAAGGGCAATCTCCGAAAACCATATGAGGCCTTCTTCAACCTTAGGACCTTTCCAAAAAATGGAAGGCCTGGAGGAGGCTTCATAAACACGATCTCAAAGCTTTCATCTCAAAGCGTCTCGTCCAAAGGGAATGGCACGAAGGCATTAACTGCATCCAGCTGATATTCGTGCTTTCCTCCAGGTTTTCCGTACTCTGGAAATATCCCAGGGCTGAAGGAGGCCTCACACGGCCTTCGGAGAACGCCCTCGTCGGGGGGCAGCCTGTAAGAAAGATATGATGACGATGATGATAAGAGGAATTTTTAAAGTTCGGAGACGGGACTCAGGACAACGGGTGAATTTGGCGCAATACACTATACCGCATTTGGTATAGTTTCAATCGCTCAATGTGGTAAAGCTCGCCGCCTTTTTCGCCGGCTTCACCAAAAGCTAGGGGCTATCTAACTGCAGACAGAGAGACAGCCATATCCTTGCTGTCTCTCACAAACAACAAATTAGTATCATGCCCGTCGATGGCTCCGGGCTCCCTCCGGATCACGTCGAACTTAACCCTCTTGCGTTCACTCCTTGGCCAATAACCCTATCACCACCGTCGTAAGGCCCATCTTTCGAACAGTTCCCGAAGGATCGCGGTTGCACCCCCAAAGCGTCAGCAGAATCTCGAAGAATTTAACCACCGAGTGCACGCCAACCTCGAGGGAATTTTTTAGCGACCAGATCTGAAAGATCCTCTCTCCGATGAGCATGGCCAGCTGGAAGATGCTCGACCATTTTAGCCGGGCATCGGTGTTTTTTGTCGTATTTCGATGTACCCGCTCTCTGACAATAATGATGTTGGATTGCTCGTCTTTTGCCTGCACCAGAATCTTGAAGAGTCGACGAACTGGTGACGGTCACGTTCGGTTCGTTAACCAACAAGGTGCTTTTCCGACATATACCATCACGACAAAAAGATCCTGCGACATCTCCGATCGCGCAATGTACATATTACCGAGGCATTGAAAGAGATGTCCTTCGAACTTGACGTGCAACTCTCGTTGCTGAAACAGTAGTGATACTTTCCGTCGGTATGAGCAGTGAGCGTATAGTCCCCGGAGGAAATGGCTTGCTTGAGATATTGTCGATTTTGGAGAGGATCATCGACCTAGAAGAAAAAAGCGAGAAGATTAGCATTGGTTGCGATATCTCCGACGGAATGGCTATCGATGGTGACTTGTGGGGCTATTGCCGAGAATGCCGGCAAACGTACCCAGAAGTTAGTGCCCCAATATCCGCTACTCCCAAACTTTCAGTGGCCAACCTGGAAGTTGACAGCCGTTCTGTCGCTTCGATAGACAGCTTCGTGGAAACATTCTCGGGGGATTTTAGCTGAAAGTGTTGTGTGCTGCAGTCGCCGCGGTCCTGACCAGCAAGGCTAGTGAGATGATCACATGGCGTAGGTTTATTCCGGTGGTGAATGCGCCGTAATCTAACCTATTCTTGTAGAGGTAGATTGTAGTGGTGTTGAAGAGACAGTTACTGTATGTAGAATGGCAGGTGGTTGTTGTTGTTGTCAGTGACGCTCGGGCCATGCTCACTTTTTATCTACAGCAGTGACATCTCCAAGTCCATACTTGACACTTCTTCAACTTCACCATAGAATGACCCCGGGGTATATTGATACGGTCTTCTCATTTGCGACTTGAACATGAGAAATCGATTTCAGTCGCTGCAGGACATTTTCCTACTATATTTAGGAGATCCTGCTCTTGTCGCTTACTGACTCACTAAGGTATTGAAGTATGATGCTTCTCAACAGCAGTCGACCAACGACAACAGGACCCGATTACTACTACTGATGGACTGGGTGACCTACTGGATACGGTCTTATCGAGACCATGGAGCTCTCGTGCGCTCAGTACGTACTCCCTACGCGTAAGGGACAATGCTTCGGGTGGTTCTGATGTCAACTCTTTCGAAGAGCCACATTGCAATTGCATGCTGTCATCCATCAACTTTTGCCGCTCCTCAAACCACGTCTTAAAAGACCAAAAAGCGAGCTGGCTTCCTGCCAGAGAGATACTTCATGATTCTCAGAATGCATCTAGAGTCTCTACAAGATTCGCGAATCTGTACGGAAAACGAGAACACGCACGCATAACAGACTCCCGTGGTGAGTACCTCTGGGCCAGCTCCATAATAGGGGCAATACTATCCACATTGATACCCTGGTTATGAGCGTCGAATATGATGGTACATACGTGATCGCTCAAGCCAAGAACTTTTCTGAACCGAAGCCGTCCACTCCGACAATAGATTTGGCTGATCTCAAGAAATCTACGGAGCATAAAATAGTCTAGAACGGACGGATCTAAATTTAGGGCCTGTCAAGACTCGAAAGTCGAGCCATTCTTCAGCAGTGGCAATTTCTTTCCTTCGGTCTATATTTAAACATTACCATGATTTTGGTCTTTTGAGTCTCGTCTGGTCAACATTGATATATGTATCATTGCTTTAATCCTTTATCTGCTGCTGTTGCTTCATACCAGTCGGTTCCGTTCTCTACCAGCTCTTCCTTCCGTTGGATTCATTATTCTTCCGTCGTGCGTTCAAAATGCGCTCGTTTAACACAATTCCTATCTTGCTGGCTGCGGCATCAGCTACGGTTTCGGCGCAGGGACGACTGGGCTTCTCAATCGGTGACAAAAATCCAGACGGGAATTGCAAGGCTGTCAACGACTACGAAGCCGACTTTGATGCCTTGAAGTCAATATCCTCTTTAGCTCGTACCTACTCTTCCAGTAACTGCGACACGGCCAAGAATATTGTCCCAGCGGCCAAATCCAAAGGATTCAAGGTCGTTCTTGGTGTCTGGTGAGCTGCTTGTTATTTCGGCGCGACAGTTTGTCGCCTGGTTCACCTTCCCCGGAGTAGTATGTTTCATGCTAATTGCACGTCTTGCTTAATTGATAGGGCTGATACGGATGAATCCTTTAACCAAGATGTCGGTGCACTTAAGGGCATTGTCCCTGGGAATGAAGATGTCATCGAGGCCATAACCGTTGGATCTGAGTCACTTTACCGTGGTAACCTCAACGGCCCGCAGCTTCTGAACAAGATTCAGCAAGCTCAGAAAGTCTTCCCCAAAACGACGATAGGAACTGCAGACAGTTGGAATAAGTTTGCGGACGGTACTGCTGATGCGCTGGTTACCGGTGGTGTTAAGTACATGTACGAAACACATACCCAGTTTGCGCTTCGCGTAAGCGGAGGAAGATTAGCTACTGACGCTCTTGAAACAGTCTCGCCAACGGATTTGCCTACTGGCAAGGCAGTGCGATTAACGACGCCTACCATACGTACATTATTGATATGTCGCAGACTGTCTCGCACATCCATCAAGTGGCTGGCAAGGATGCGAACAGCATCCATATTCTCAGCGGTGAAACTGGCTGGCCGGCAGGTAAGACCATTGGTTGAAAGTATGTCGGGCTACAAGCGAATTCGTTCTGACATCCACTTTGTGCCATAGATGGCGGATCCAACTACGAAGCAGCTATAGCGGGGACGGCAAATGCGGAAGAATATTACAAGAAGGGCGTCTGTGGCATGCTCGGTAGGGGCATGGATGTGTTCTACTTCGAAGCATTCGACGAGTCGTGGAAGCCCAACAGCGTTGGAGACAATGGGCAGTCTCGGGATGAGAAGCATTGGGGGATGTTCACGGCGGACCGCAAGGCCAAGTTCAACACGACGTGCCCGTGAGTGTTTGATCCTGGTGTATGTACTCTACACTGCTACAGGTAGGTTACAGACAGGCTGTCTATACAGCAGAAGGTCCAATACCGATATCATACCCAGGCAGGTACCATACATACCGCAAGTTGCTCGTACCTGACCGAGAACTCGCCAATCAGAACCGCCAGTCCGGGTATTGGTACGGTAACGGACCGTGGTTCGAGGGGACTTAGTGTAATTTTTACCCCTGAATAAATCCAACGGCTGTCATATCCAAATATCCAATTCACAGCTTATGATGCTCCGGGATATCCTGGATTTTCTGGGGTCTTTTTTCTTCAACTCTTCAATTCACTCTATTCTTTTATTCCAACCAATTCTGCCATGCCTTGGTCTATGATATGTCTTTTATGATATGTCTTTTATGTCTATGGTGATATCACCTGATTAGCGTCTATCCTCACTACGGAGATATCAGTCTTAAGCTTCACTGCTCTATATTAATCGACCTAACCTCACCGTCTCTCCTTTTCCGGCTCCACCCCTTAGCAAAAAGACTGAATTGAAAAGAAAAGAAATAATAAGTCAGAGCAATTCATAACATTTCGCTTTTGATATTTCTGCCTGTACTCTGTCCTTTCTTTTTTCCCCGTGCCGACTGCTCGACGCCAGCAAGCAGCGCGCATTGCGAGTCGGCCTCGGTTCCCGGACATTTGAATCTCATGCTTCAGTATTACTACTTCGGAAGATAGGCACCGCAGCAAGCACCGGCTTGCTGCAGCAATCGTCGACACGGAAGGTCTGTTGCCTTGGATTCTCTCCTATTACTTGTTCCTAGTATTTGTCATGTCCATGAGTATTCAATTGACCTGCAAATGTCCCGTCCAGATCTAAGCCTGTCCGCTTCTCCCGCCATCCCGGCGTTGTCGCCATCGTTTCGTCCCAGAGACTCGCTCAATTCTCAGTCCCATTCACGTCGACCTGCACAATTGACGGTTCAGTCGGATTTGCCAGCTGCGTCGAATCTCCCGGCGCCTGGATCGTCCGCCCAGAAGCGCTCTCCGCGAAATCGGAGCCCGTATCCGCCTCGTCCTGCTGTCTCTCCTCTTCCGACTTATTACGGGGCCTGGGAACCTCAATCTTCGTCGCCCGTGGACCGGAGAACGGAGACCAATTCCTTCTACGCCACCGCCTGGGGCTCTCCGTACGCCGTGGGCAGTTCTCGAAGACCCTCCGGATCCCTAAGTGAACTCGCTGGGTTCGGTCTCGAATCCAGAGGTAACTCTCCGGATTCAACGCGGAGTGATTCATCTCGCAGAAGCACCGAAGCGAACACCAATTTACTGAAGCCCTTCGTTCCTAAGAAGAATTCTCCCCCGCAACCGCACAATCGAAATTCCAGTCGCTCGCCCAGCCTCTATCCGACGACGGGTGGGAGAGGAGGAAAGTCCATAAGAGACTTTACAAAGGATTGGATCAATCAGTTTCTCTCGGGTCAGCAGCCAAGGACCGAGCGGAGTAATTGGCTAAGTGACGATTCCGGTAGCGAAGGCACGCACTCGTTTTGGACGGCCGAGAATCACTACGACGAAGATTTATCAGACGGTTGGCTGGGTCTGGAAAGTGGTAGCCGTGACGGTGGTGATTCAGACAAAACGCCAACATTATCAGACTTCGTTGCTGGAAAGCGTAGAAATCCGTCTGTAGCTGGCAAGAGACCTGGTCGGCTTGAAGCCAAACACGAGAGGAGGGATACCGTCAAACAGGAAGATTTCTGGGGTTTTGCATACGACAGAGATCCTCTACCGACAACAATGTCTACCACAAACAATAGCCAGTCCGTCTCGGAGAAGCCGCTGCCTCCAGTGCCGCCTGAGCCACCGGCCTTGAATCCGACGGAATCAACGAACCCAAATGCCGCCAGGCCGCCTCTCGAGAAAAGCGGTGGATCGATATCTTCGCGACCTAGAAAGAAGATCCCTTGCCGTGGGAAAGCTTGCATTATCGCGCTTCCTCTGGATGACAACCGGGGCTCTGAGACGTCCGGCTACCGTCTCTTGACAGCCGAAGATGTAAGACGACGCTTGAAAGAGTGGGAAGACCAGGGTTATGACACCCGGGGATTTAGCATTGATGTTTTGGAGGATCCATCGCTGACAGGCATTGGTGGTCTAAGCCGCCCTCCCTATCCCGACCCTGTTGATGCCCTAGAGGAATGGAAGACTGGGGATTTTGGCGTTAGCTTTCCGAACAAGGCTGAATGGGACGCTTATGTTAACTATCTTCAAGAAGAAAAACTGCGTGCTCTGGGTGTTTCCCTGGGCGATGAAGAGGAAGAAGAGGAACTTTCGGTCTCGCCAGCTGTGAGCCAAGTCTTGCCTCAACTCCCTGGCCTTGTTGCGACACCCCCCGTACCAACAGCCTCTGCTGGAAGTCACCATCTCCCTCCGGGCCACGCGTTTTCTCCTTCTTTCGCCCATACAGCGAATCCAAGCACTGGGATCGGGTCTTTGGCTTCTCCGGCTCCCCAGTTCGGTGTGCAGCCACCTTTTCTTGGGCTCGACCAGAATGCCCTGGCTGGATATCCTTTTCAGTTTCAACCTACGCCTCCTGCTCAGGGTCCTCTTTCGCCCCAGATTTTCAACCCTAGTCAACCAGGTGCCATGCCCACGATACCTGGCGCTCTTCCGAACCTCTCCTCGATTCTCTCACCCGTTTCGCCATTGAATGGCGGTTTGTTCCCACCAAATCCACAGAAGGACCCTCTTGAAGACCCCTACGGCCACAACTTCTATGACGGGGCTGCTGATACCCATCAACAACATTCTGCTAATCAAAACCCCATCGACGTCTCTGCAACACCTGACAACTTCCGTGTATCTAACGTTGAACTTGCGCAACCAACACCTCGTGGACATGACCATAACCTAAGCGAATCACTCCAGAAAGGATTGGACCAAGCTCAACAGCCCGAATACCACTTGGAGAAATCAATTGATCGACAGCTGGACGAAGAGGAGCCTAACCGTAATCGCTCTAAGTCATCTGGGTTGATGAGCTCTCGATGGGCAATGCCGGCAGACGGTGGTCAACGTAATGCATCTCAGAATAATCCTCAGCAGACCCTTCAGCCGCTGTACCCTAACGGATACACCGAGGACTATGTCCAGGATAACTCTGATATTGACACAAATCCGAGCTTGGCTGGGACACCCCAAACACCAGCACCACCTGTAGGCCTACCATGGAGCCACTTTCAGCCTCCAGGAGCAGACAATTCTGTCTTCACATTCAACTCAGGTGGACCGAGTTTCAATCCAGTCACAAGTTCCCGCCCTTCACCAAATCCCAACGATGATCAGAACAAGCCGAAATCAGGTTCTGGGTTCAAATTTTCTTCCCTCCAATTCAACGTCGACGCTCCTGTCTTCAACCCTGGCGGCAGTGTCAAATCTGACGCTGACACTGAGAAACCTGCGAACGCTGACAAGCCCGCGAACGATGAGAAGCCCGCGAACGCTGACAAACCCGCGAACGATGAGAAGCCCGCGAAAACCGAGGAACCTCCGAGAACTAAAAGCAGAATCTTCGGCGGTTTTGACCTATCCCAGATATTCAAGCCGGCCAAGAAGTCCAAAGCTATTCCGATTGTACGCCCGGATGACAGTGAGAACCGTGATACCAAAAACAGGAAGAGTAATGAGCGTGATCGTCCAGCACACGGGGATCGTCACAAGCGCGCTCGACGCAGCGATGAGACTTCTAATGCCGAAGTGAAGTACAGTTCGTCGGTTCATGTCTTAAACGAAGTCGACAAGAATGCTCCAGTGAGTAGTACTAAATCTCACCCGCCGGCTGAGGGTAAGGAGAACGAAGTTCCCGGAAGCGACAAGGGTATCTTGAATGCGGAGCCAGCTCCGGCAACAGAAAGAAATGGCACGCCTGCTAGTGAAGCATCGACGTTTATTTTGGAGGGTCAAAAGGCCGAGAACAATGTTAACGGGGTCGATTCTCAAGAACAAAAGACTGAGTTAAGTTCTACGGGTCAGAATGGCCGTCCTACGGTGCACGAAAAACCTCTGCCTCCTCCTCCGGAAAGTAGTACCGCTAAGGATGCTCGAAATTCGGAATTGGTTTCTTCCGCAGGCGACCGGGTAGACAAACCGAATGGAAAGACCGTTGAGGGTGACTCGCTAGCTTCTTACTCCAAGCCGTCGGATACTCCTGCCCCAACTGAAAATGGCGTGTTGTCTTCTAAGCATTCTCAGCAAAGAGTCGAGGCGGAGCATCAGAAGTCACAGGTTGCTGCTTCCAAATCAGGGCGGGCCTCTGATAGTGGAACAGGAAACGAATCCCTCGACAGGGAGGAGCTCAACATTATTATGGATCAGCTGAACGGGGATTCTGACATTGGTATAGAGAGGGAAGGAACCCCTCGCTTCGTGGCGGACCAGGGGACTGAATCAGCTGGGCATCGGTCGGCTGCTCCAAGTCTCGTCTTCTCGGCAAACCGGAGTCCTGCTCCTAGTCCGAGTCCGAAGCGCAATCGAGGGTCAAGAATGATACCGCGCTATGGCTCGATGTCTTCGATACCGCCAGGCCTGTCGAAGAGGGCTCGTGAAAACGGAGTTCAGTCAACTGTTCAGCAGTTGATCAACCATAACGAGCATATTAGTGACTGGGGTGATATGATTTCCACCAGCGAAGATGAGAAACTGGCCAACAGGAGTAAATTTTTCGGCCGTCGCGTCAACGAACTTGATGGGGGTGCGCTGGAAGAACGCTTGATTTCTCTGGAACGGACCCTCGGCATTATCCAGCAATCAATGGCGTCTATGATTTCAAAATCTACCAGCCGAAAGAGCGATAGGCGAGCCCTTGCTGATTTTGACGGCAGTGATTCTGATGCCGACGCCGATGCAGATGACGAAGATGACGAGGAGGAAAATACGTCGCACCGAGCAAGGCCGGCAGCCATCACAAAGAGGGATCGGAAGTTCGACAAGCTGAGGGCCATCATAATAGATACGTTGGCGAACCACGCACCGTCGCCTCAACAAGCCGTTGATCCGGCCTTGTCTGAGCTCGCGATGCTGCGTGAGAATTTCTCGGAGTTGAAGAACCTGAATGTACAACAACTGACACAAGATCCAACCCCCAACCTTAAAGACGTGCTGCGAGAAGTGGTGTCAAATCAACTCGATATCCGAAAATCCGATGCCGAGGAGATTGGTGCCGAAAGCCTCATGCTTCAGATCGACGGGTTGAAGAACATGCTGAGACTTGCTGATGGACGAGCTGAGGAGGAGTATAAGCTGCGCAGGGAAGCCCAGGAATCCGTGACCGAGCTCAAGATGCTTCTGAAAATTGCTGAGGATGACGCTACTCGTCACTGCGAAGCTGCGGAATCCGCGGAGACCCGCTTCCTTCAATTCAAAGAGGAGAAAGTTCCGTATTTTGAGAAGCTCCAGTTTCGAACCGAGTCACTCTCGAACGAGCGCGAGACCCTTCAGCTTACCATTGCCGAGCTCTCTTCCAAAAACATCGTCCTCGAGGGTACCCTGGATGAGTATCGGGTCTCGAGCGAGCATTGGAAACGCGAGAGCGAGCAAGTTAAGCGGGAGAACAAGGATTTGGTCACCACTATTGACAACCTGAAGTCTCGGATTGACGACAGCCTGAGTGCTAGACAGAACCTTCGTGAGAAATTCGACCGTCTTCAAAACGACATGGCCACTGCCGTTCACAATTTGACACGCGATCAAGCCGCATGGCAGAAGCGGGAAGAAGAGCAGCTTGCTAAATACGACGGTCTGCGTGCCACGTACGGACGGGAAGTCAAGTTGCGGGAAAAGCTTGAATACGATGTCAACGACCTCGAGAAGCAGGAGAGAGAGGGAGCGAAGCTGAAGTTCATCTTTGGGCAATCACAGCAGGAGAATGCGAGACTTGAGGAACTGGTTGCGAACCTGCGACTGGAGATCCATGACTTGGAAATTAAAGCGGCTCGCTTTGAACGTGAGTTCAACGAGGCCCGCGAAAGCGGCCGCGTGGAGGTTCAGCGTACGAGGAATTCATTTGAGTCAGATCTTGATGCCGCCAATAGCCAGGTCAACTATGTGCGATCCCAATTGGAAGCGCAGATCATCCGTCTTCAGAGCCATTTGGACAGCTTCAGGTTAGACGCTGATACTGCACGAGAGCGATACGAGTTGCTGCTCGAGGAGGCAGGCGAAGCCAAGGCCAGTGCCATTGCTGCAGTAACCGAGTCGAAGGAGACTGCACTGGCAGAGCAGAAGAAGCTGCACGAAAATGCTATCCGCGACATTCAGGAACGTCACGCGTATGCGTTGCACGCCGCTTTGGAGGACCAACGGCGCACTGAGGCGCACTTGACAGAACGACTGGCTTTGTCGGATGAGAAGGTACATCATTCTTACGACCGGGTTCGTCATTTGGAGGAGAGGCTTGAAGTCGCCAATGCTGCTGCGAGAGCAGCAGCGAGAGCGGCTCAAGATGCCAAGGCCGGCAACGGTTCAACCGGACCTGTGGATTCAGACTCGGCCTCGCCATCAATACCCTATAGAAAGGGCTCAGTGGTTCCCGACAAAATCTCCCCGCAGGCTCTCCGGGAGTCGATCCTCGTGCTTCAAGACCAGTTGCAGCATCGCGAGACTCGTATCGACGAATTAGAGCAGCAACTCTCCAGCGTTGACAAGGAGGCACCAACCAGGCTCAAGGAAAAGGATACGGAAATAACATGGTTGCGAGAGCTTCTCGGTGTCCGTATCGATGACCTTCAGGACATCATTAACACCATCTCGCAACCCTCTTTCGACCACAATGCTGTTCGGGACGCAGCTATTCGCTTGAGAGCCAATTTGCAGATGCAAGAACAGGAGAGGGAACGCGCGTTATTTGGCGGTCCGAGTTTCCCGTCTATCCCTTCATCCATCAGTAGTAGCCTCGCATCGACTCCGCGTGCTCTTCCGCTGGCGGCAGCGGCAGCGTTGGGTAATTTGCGAAAAACAAAGGAGCGGATAAGCTTAAATAGCCAGCAAGCGCTAGAACAGACGCCCTCAAAGCCCGGCAGTGCGGCCGGCTCTTTTCTGTCGGGACTACTAACTCCACCGGGCTCTACAAGTTCGCGATTGAACCTCGGCTCGTTTAACGCAGGCGGCAGCAACGGCAGTGTTGGTAATAGGAATCCGTCTGCACCCGCGAGCGTGGAACTGCAACCAGCACAAGCCCCGTCGTTAGACTCTCGCCCACCAAAGTCATATACACCGACTCCGATGAGAGCTGTATTCTCCACTCGCAGCCGCCAGGCTAGAAGTACGAGCACCGGCATTGCTTATCGTCCGGACCCCCCAAAGACTCCTCCTCTCCTTCGAAAAGCAAGCTACGATCATGACGCCGAGCCGGCAGATTATGACAACGGTTTATTGGGAGGTGAGACCGTTGAGACTGTGGAGGAGAACAGTGATGGAGGCCCTGGCTTTGGCCGTGAAGGTGATTCCGACCAGGCTGATGTTGACGATGGACTAGTTTCGGTGTCGCCTAAAGGAGTTGTTAGTCATGTTGAGCATGATGATCCCGTTCATTCATGATGCGTTTTGATGTCTATATCATTGATTTTATGTATTACTTTCAGTTTGTTGTATGATATTTATATTCATCTGCGGGTTGTTTGCTGTACAGGTAGGAGCGATTGATTGATATCCGTGATACAATAATCTGCCGGTGTTATTTAGATGGAGGATTTGCTTGATATCATATGTATAGTAGTTGCTTTGCTGATTGATAGCTACGAGGTATTATAATTATGTCTATGTCAACTCGTGCCACATGTCAATATCTTTGAAGTTAGCAATGGTCAAAGTGACTCAGTTACATGTACTCTACCTACATTTGGACGTACATGTATGTAGTTCAATCCTACAGATGCTTCTACTCTATATCATACTTGCTGGACGAATATGCAAGACTCTATTACTGCTATTACTATTACCTATCGATGTATTACATATAACGAACAGAATGACCAGATATCTACTTCATATGCCACCTTAACAACTGCCGCGCAGATAAAGCCGTAATCGTATAACCACCAACACCAGAATCAAACTCACAGCGCAACCCCTCAACATCACAATCGACGATATCCAACAAGAAAGACCAAGGCTGGAAGACATCCCACACCTGCCCATAAGCACCACCCAACTTCCCCCAGCCGCAGCAATCACGACTATACGCAGGACCCCCACACTCCAAGCAATAAACATATAATGCACCACCCGACGCAAACGGGTATAGATGACCGGCCCCCGGCTCGAACACGACGAGCAGCTTGCTGTCATCGGATACGGCTAGGTGTGGGTGTTCGGCTGTTGTCGGGGGGAGGTTGACGGAATTCCATCTAGCTCGGGCTGACTGGAGGTTCTCGGTGATGGCTTCGGCGTCTTTGGAGGTGATGGTTTGAGCGTGTAACTTGGATGTGTTCGTTGTAGTAGAAGCGGTGGTGGCGGTGGTTGCTTGCGATGGAAAGAGTCGTAAGATGCCGACTTGGCGCTGATCAGAGTCCGGGACGAATCCGACGCAGTAACCGCGTATCTCGGGAGTTTGAAGAGAAGCAGCAAAAAACCGGCCTGCTTCGGTTGATTTATCGTTATTGTTATCCGTAAGGTGTTTGCGGTTGAACGTTGTCGGGAGAAGACGTAATTCTCTGAAGGCTACCTTGTTGTCGTTTTGTTGAAATGACGCAGCGAGAGCCGTGGAATCTATGTAGATTCGATGCAAGTTGGCCTTCCAATAGTCGAGTTTCGAGCCGTTCCATCGTCGTGCCTCCATTGGATCCCCCATATAGCGTACACGGGTCGGGCGATAGGGATTGGACTCTCTTTCGAGGACCACGCGGAGTAGCGTGTCGTCTTCTGCAAACTCCATCGACCTGATAAAGCCGTCGGTCTCGACGTAGTCCGGCGGCGGGGGAGAGCTGGAGAAGGACGAATGCGTGACGCCCAAGATATGCTGAACGGGCTTGACGAGGGTTTCGGCGTCATTGAGATCATATATTTGGATTGACCTTCCCAGACCAATAGCCACGACGTCCCCGGTACTCGAAATGGCAAGGCGGTACTTAGCGTACTGCTCACTGATAGCGAAAAAGCCAGCACCGCCTTCGGCCAATGTCCAAAATACAGTAGTCCAAAGCGGGTATAGGGACCGGGAGAAGGAGAGTTGAAAAGCACCACCATTATCGTCGTCTCTCAGATCGTAGACATTCACGCGAGACCCCTTAAGAATAACCAATTTCCTCCCATCATTGGACAACTTAAAGGTGGTCGAGGGGCTGCATTCCGTTGGAAAAGTGCGCCTGGTTATCGTTTTTGCAGTGTGGTCTCGCATACCCAGTAGATTCAGGTGTGCAACATGGCTGAAGAGGAGATTCCAGTCTTCCTCTGTCATGGAATGGATCGGTGGCAGGGTGAAAGGGGCCTGGTCCAGGGCCTTTCGTATCATGAAAGCCGTGGAGGCAGCATGAAGCCAAGTGCTGCATGCGAGACGGGCAGAACAGAAGGTATCCGGGTTGGTGAAGGATAGAATTGATTGGATGATTTCGGTGGGAAGAAGACTTGCGGTAGTCATTCTTGTTGTCTAGTAACTTCAATGTTGGTATGCTGAGGTCCTGAGGACATATGGATATGTTAGGAGTTAGACCATGCTTCCGTCCCAACAATATATAGCATTCCCATGAAGTGTCTGACCACCGGTCATACTCAACTGATGACTGGAGGAGGGTTAGCGTCAGATTCATGATCATGGCACTCAAAACAAGGTACACCATGGTTATCATGATCAGGTATGTAGTAGTATACACATATGTATCAGTAGCTAGTTAATACGGTTAGACTGTCAAATCGGCAACGTAGCCGAGTCGGAGAACCAGACGTAGGCAAGGAATATCATCATCGGCTGCCGGCCGGCTGTTTGTATGATCGGAATAGAGCAGCCTTGTTCGTAGATCTGTCAGGAGATCTGGCTTGGATTTCTGTGCTTGTTGGGTGATGTTTGACCAAGTGGCATCATGCCACAGCAGAGCAACCAAAGTACGATCTCGACAATCATCTCTCGAGTCTCGACCAGCCTCCAGGAGTGTCACGACTAAAATCTCGAATATTTCGCAAATATTTAGGTTGAAAGAGTCTTCACTCTTGAATGCCATTTATCAAGGCCCATTGAGACCAAAACCATCATATGCATTGCTGCTGTCTAGATGAAGCAAATATAGGCCAAAAATTCCTGACATACGACCATCCCTTCCCCTCCAGGTCTGCCATTGACGCGCCCTCGCCTTCAAGGCTGGCACGTCGACCGCAGACTCAGCACTGTGCCGAACCCTTTTGTTCCGCCTTTCTTCCCCTCCGCTGCCTTCGGGCACGTCTGATGGTTATTGTAACCGATGCCAATCTGTGTACATAGGTTTAGGTCAGACGTAAAAATGAACAACAACAACAAATGACATACGACCATAGGGTGTGGAAAACAGGGCTTCCCGTCCGCTCAGCCGTACTTAAGCCACACGCCGGCAGGTTAGTAGTTTGGTGGGTGACCACAAGCGAATCCCTGCTGTTGTATGTTTCTGCTCTTTTGCTTTTGTGCTTTTTGTGGGCGTTCCGATGGGGGATTCTGGAGACTCGGTACCGATGCTACCGCCCTGTCGGCAATTCTGCCATCTAAAATACGCAACTAGAAGGCGGTGACACCAGCGCATCAGACAAATTTTTGATTCCGAACTCCCAGAGTCCCTTGTCGTCGAAATGTAATTCTCAATTCATCGTCAAAACAATTCAATTTTGTTAATCTCTTCTAGTTGAAATATACTCGAAGATGCATGTACTGCAGTTACCATGATGCGCCCACGAAAAAGGATTTTTCGCCGTCCTTGGGAGCCACGTTAGCCATCTTCACCAAGTCATCCGCAACCAGCAACCTCAACCTCTCTGCCGTAGCGGGAGAATCCAGCGTGAACGATTCCAATATTCCATTAGATGCCCTCGCACTTTTGAGCGCATCTCGCAGCGCAAACAGAACACTGGACCCCAAGAATAGCGGTGGTTCCCCGATTCCCTTGCTGCTTTGGATGGACCGAATATTTTCCCATGACACACCCTGCAGAAAACTGACATTGAATGACTGCGGGATGTCGCCGAAACCCGGAATTTTGTAATTGCCTGGTCCTCGTGTCGCTAGCTGACCGCTGCCGTTGTTGAGCCAAAGTGATTCCTCAAGTGTGAAAAGACCTTGACCTTGGACGAATGCACCCTCGATTTGTCCGTAATCAATTGCGGGATTGATGGATCGGCCTACGTCCATTTTTATGTCAGTGCGGATGACAGTGTGGTCACCTGTTAGTATGTCGAGTTCAACCTCGCTACAAGCGGCACCCTGTACGCATGAGGGAATTAGCACTTATGTCGAGGCTTAGCCGTTGCCCTGGAAATTCATACCTGTGTGTAATAATAGTACAACGGCTTCATCGTCTCCGGATCATAGTTACCAAACTGGTACCCGATCCTAGGCATGCTCCAATGTCCCGTGGCGGCTAATTCCACACGGTCCAAATATGCCGCCTGAACAATTGTTCTGAACGGAGCATCAAAACCGAACTTATCCCAGTACGGCTTCAGGCGAGCATTAAGCTTATCGCAGGCGTTCTTGATTGCCATGCCGTTGAGGTCACTTCCCGAAGAGGCTGCTGTAGGTGTCGCATTGGGGATCTGGTAGGACGATGTGTCGGCAGTGTACACCAGATCCAGCGGAATATTGAGCTCTTGTGCGGCCACTTGACACATCTTCGTGTACAGACCTTGTCCCATTTCTGTTCCGCCGTGGTTAAGGAGAACGGAGCCGTCCCTATAGACTCTGACGTTTGCCGAGCCTTGGTTCATATGCAGGGCCGTCGCGAAGGATATTCCAAATTTGGTGGGAATTAAGCAGATACCCCTCTTTTTCCATTTATTTTCAGAGTTGAACCGTCCAACACTGGTCCGGCGTTCCTCGAATTGCGAATCTTTCCTTACCTGTTCCAGAAGCAGAGGGATGTGCCAATCCTCATCCATCTTTTGGAGGAACGGCGTGCAATCACCTATCTGATACAGGTTTTTCAGTCGCAGGTCGTTCACGTCCATATTCAACCCTTCTGCGACGGCATTCATATAGCTTTCCGCAAAGAACATGCCTTGTGGAGCTCCGAATCCGCGGAATGCAGTGTTGCTGTGGGTATTGGTTTTGCAAACCCAGCCTCGTATGTAGACGTTGGGGATCTCGTAACAGTTATCGAGGTGCGTGATCAATCGATCCATGACAGAGGCACTCATGTCCAAGGAGAAACCGCCGTTGTCGTAACAGTCTGCATCTAGGGCTACGAGTCTACCGTCGTTCATAACTCCGACCTTCCAGTGGCATTTAGCCGGGTGTCTCTGCCCACTAATTATCATGTCCTCGTCTCGATTTAGCATCATCCGCATTGGTCGTCGTTCCTTTCTTGCAGCTATCGCAAGTAAGCCTGCAATCTGAACGCTTCTAGTTTCCTTTCCACCGAAACCACCTCCCATTCGCTTTACGCGAGCGTTGATGCGGTTGCTCGGTATACCGGTGACATTGCCGACGGCCTCCTGCGTTTCCATACTATGGGTAGTCAGTGTCGGTTGCCTTAAGACATACTATAGTTTGGGAATCATACGTGTGTTGAGTCGACGACCAGACCTCCAACGAGTTATCCTCGGCGTGAGGGATAACCATGGCCGCGTTGGTTTCAAGGTAGAAGTGTTCCTGTCCACCCATTCTGGCCTCGCCCTCGAAAACTCGATCGCATTTGGCAAACACCTCCTCCATCTTGTCTGGCGGAGCTCCCTTGCGCAAATCCTTGCCGTATTTGTAAAAGCTTCGTGCCTTGATGGCCTCGTCGATTGTCACAATTGGTTTCAATTCTTCGTATTCTACCCTTACCGCGCGAGCAGCTTCTTGCGCCTTCAGAGCCGTTTCGGCATAAACCAAGCCGATTGCCTGACCATGGGTGAAGACCTTTTCTTCCGCAAACCAAGGCTCGTCCTTTCCAGAACCCCAGCGGTTCTTCCCAGGACTGATGCTGTTCCTGTCAACGTAGCCTAGAGCCAGTCCAGGCTTAAGGGCTGAAGTCCAGTCAACGGATTTGATTACGGCATGGGCCTTTTGTGAGAGTACCATGGCGCAGTGCAGCTCGCGATTTTGGTGCGGCATGTCATCGAGGTATTCTGCTTCGCCGGTAGTGTGCTTCAAACCTGACAGGTGAGGCACTTGCTTCCCAACGACTCTCTGCTCATGTGGGTTGAAGTCGTCTCTGGTGCCGGAGGACACCTCACGGTGAATTTCTTTGATGAGACCCGGGTCGACGTCACCGAGTTTCATGTCTGCGATGGCTTCGTGCCAGAAACGGAAGAATAGCGAGAGGGCCAACGTCCGTCGATACGTCGGCATGCCCCCTGGGACCCCATATGGCAGTCGAAACGTTGCTTCGAGTGACTGCAGTGCATCGTGTAGGGTTTGTGAAGATCTCCATGGCTTTCCAATCAGACGCTGTGAGCATTCTTTGGCAAACACGGAAGCTGGCGCCATGCCTCCGTATGCTAGGGAGGCATCTTTCACGACGCCCTCATTATCTAACCGCACTCTGAATGCTGCAGTAACAATAGCGATATCATCCTCCTTTCTTCTTGCCTGCTTGTACGACTTGACTACTTCCTTTACTCCTTCAGCTGGAACCGGAACGCGGATATGGGTGACCACGCTTCCCTGGGGCAGAGCCGTCTTCCGGTAACCTAAAAACATCGAGGCCATCGGCAGACATACCTCTCCCTTTGCCGTTAGTGCGACGACCGTGGCATTGGATGCCATCAACAGAGGATTCATATCAGATATCGGCGATGCAGTTGCAATATTGCCGGCCAAACTTGCAGCATTCCTGATCTGACGTCCGGCAAAGTACCTTAAGATTTTGGCCATAGCACCGAAGACCGATCCCCTTTGGCCGAGTCGTGCGGCCAAATCGTAACAAGTCGATTCAACGTCGCTTAGTGGCGTGTTTCCACCAATCACCAATTCTCGCATCGTACTAATATCGTCCGGTATTGTCATGGCCGTGATTTCTGTGATGTCTGACACGAAAACCGAGACCGGGAAGCTCGACGCCTTGAAACGGGCCTCGATCTGCACCTCACTGGCTCCGCTGACAATTTTGGCAGAAGGATTGATGAAAAGTAAGTGCACCAGTTGTTGTAAGCTGACAGGTCGAAACCAGATTTTGCTTTCGTCGCCATAACAAATGGGACGATCAACAAATTTCCGGAGCGAAGGCGGGTAGATCAACTCAGCCGAAGGAATGTATTGACGAAAGTCAATTTGCGGCACAGACTTATTACTGTCCGGTTTGGGGACGCCATCTTCCGAGTCGCTCGTAACGGGTGATTCTTTGCTACTGGCACCAGACGATGCATTGGTTGAAGAAGATGACGGGGAAGAACAAGTCTGCTTTCTGGGGTCGTCACGACAGCAACCTCCGGGTCTACCGCATGACTGTGATGCGGGACTCGAAGAAGCCGGCGGTAAGTCTTCCGGACAGGGCGTTATGTCGATCTCTTCTGGGCAACTTTCGGGTGAATCCTCCCGAACGGACTTGTTTTCTACCAATTGGCCGCGTAGATCTTCTGTTACAAAGGTCTTGACTGCTTGCAGAATAGGCTTGTAGCCAGTGCACCGGCACAGGTTGCCGTCGAGATGGCCCTTCATTTCAACGTCATTGTCCGACAATTTGAACCGGCCAGTCTGCGGATCGTAGGCGTTCCGAGTCATGGCATAGATGGACATGACAATGCCCGGGGTACAGAACCCACATCTAAGCAAAGCATTGAACTCGTGAGCCAACGAAAAGGAAGAGCAATGTTAATGTATCATATGCGATCAACATACTGGGACCCATGAAGCTTAGCCAGACGCTCCTGGAGGGGATGAGGATTGTCGACAGATCCTAGACCCTCGACCGTGATGACATGTTTTCCAACAACTAAAAAGCCGGTCAGCCTTGCCTGCTAGTGGACGTGGACCAAATGCTCTTCTCAAAAAGGTGAAGCGGGAATACCTCCAATTAGCGGGTACAAGCATGCATTCACGGCGAGATGTCGGACCCTCCGATCCTGCGGAGAGCCCGACATCTGCTGCAAAACGACAGTACACGCACCGCAACCGCCCTCACCGCAGCCTAGCTTTGTTCCCTTGAGGCCATGCTGGGAACGGATGAAGTCCAACAAAGTCCAGTGAGGATTAGGATTGGACAGACAGACACGAGTGCCGTTGAGGTAGAATACCAGAGTGGATGAGTTGTAGGTGGTTTTGATGAGGTCTTGCAGGATGTCCTCTGGAGGGACAATGTTGTCCTGCTGCGTTATGGGCCTGGGTAGGGGCATCGTTGTTCTTGCTGCGATGTATGCATACAGTGGTCAGAGGATTAAACGGAGGGTACCTATAACTATATACGAACCCCATGGCAAGATGCCAGGTGGAGAACTGTGAGATAAGGATATATGCAAATCTCTTTCTACATACCCCTTGCCTCTATATCAACTTACTCTACTACGAAGCACCACTAATAATTGCTGGATATTGTCTCGAGGACTTGTTCCGGAGCAACCCCGCCAGCTATCAATCAGTGGCGGCAATTCCGACGGTGCGTGGTGATTGTACTGTAACCAAGAGTGGGATGGACAGCCAAACGTCCAAACTAATGGTCAAGAGCTCTATGATATGAAACTGATTATCAGTTCATGCGTCCAGTTGAGACTTGTCAACTGTCAATCCGTGCGTGGAAGCTGGATAACTACAAATGCAAGCCCTATAGGCTTACCCTGAGCCCTAAGCCCTATGGAGGTTACCTACCCTATACGGTAGGTAAGTTGGCATATACCGTTCATAAATAGAAACACAAGACTCAGGAAGAGGTTGGCAACTTCAACAAACGCTCATGTCTACTTCGAAGTTCGGCCAGCCGATTAAATAACTGAATTACCCCATACTAACGAGTCCCGACATCCCTCAAGGACGCTTCAAATTCATACCTTTTAACGCCAAATCCAAATCCAATTAAGCTATATTACCCGCCGGAGCCGAATTCTTCTCGGAAACCGACCGTTTGTCCGCATTCAAATGCTCCTCCGAAATTCCCACAGGAACCACATCAGCCACGGTCTCACCAGTGCCCGCCAAATCCTCTTCGATGGGAACGTGATCTTTGATTCTCAGGATAACCAATGGCGCGGCGACGACAAGAGAACCCACCACCAGGCCCCAATTGCTGGCGAATTCGTTCATTGGTGGTATCGCATGGTCATTGAGGTGGTAGCTGAGGGCCGACCCGGCAGCCTGGAGACCCTTGAAAAAGCCAGCTAGGTTGGCTAATTTGCGGCCGGAGTTGCCGAGAGCGCCAATGAACCTATTACCGCCTGTTAGCCTGAAGGACACTTTCTACTGAAAGGGAATATGACGAGAGGAAAAAAGCCTACCAATAGGTGATACCCTGCCAGGCGCCGTCGAAAAACCCGTAAAATAAATACAAGAACATTGGGCCCGCGTACCCCCTTGTCGTCCAGTCGATGGTATTTCCCTTAACATCCTTCTGCCAAGCATATCCACCACCCCAGACCGCCCACGTCAAAACGAACAGAAAAGCCAGGGCGATACGGGCGCGAACGGAACGTCGAACACTGCCATAATCCAGCAACGGACCGAGGAGCACGGCAGCTACTATTTGGAAGAACCAGTACAGAAAGTTATTGAGAGCCTTGGTGCGTGTGGAGAAGTTTGCCCCGTTGACCGTATTCTGCTGGTAAGGGTAGAAAAAGTTTGAAGACCAGAACATGGGGAACAGAAGAACGACCAATGGCTCTGCGGCGACTGTCTCGTAGAGGCCAATCATCTCGGAAATGAAGCTGGGGTTTTGCTTTAGAATAACTCGCGAGCCATCGGAGCGGACGACGTTCTCCGCGTCACACATGAAGAAAGCGACGACACCGCCGACGAACATCAGCACGATGAAGGCAACATACGTTCCGTCTGTAACTGTTTGGTTGCTTTTGACGTTGACGTTTTGGCCAAGGAGGACCTGCTTATTGTCAGACCGTACGGATCAACACAGACAAGAGTCACAGGCAACGGACCAGACTTCCAATGCAGCCACCGATGTTAAAGACACTCCAAAACCAGGCCCAGTATCTTCCTTTCTGAGCTTCCGTTGGATACGACATCATGATAAGACCCTGAGATGACCAAAGCAGGCCGGCGCATATACCAACCAGAACACCGGCAACGATGTTAAAGGCATCCACACGAGCGTGCTTCGACACCAGCAGGCTTATTGAATAAATACAATAGCCAAATCCTCCGAGCGGAACAGTATACCTAATACCGACATAATTTACCACGGTGCCCGCGAAGAAACCGACAACGGCGAAGGTGGTGTAAAGGGCGACATTCTTGAAGGCCTGTTAGTATCGAATACAGATACTACATAATACCCAATTCGTGCCATCAAGTTGGGTCCTCACCATGCGGTCCGATAAGTGGGGATCGACCATGCCAGCGCCTCCCATACCGCTTAACGCATTAAACATGCCAGGACATAGGAGACAGACAATAGCGACCATGCCAAGTTGGATCTTGGGGGACGCATACCAGGGCGTGCTAAAGGGACCGATCTTGATTCGCTTGTACATCCACCCTGGAGGTAGAATTAAATCCTCGCGGCTGCTGCTGACATCTTGACGCAGGGACACTGATGTCGTCTTGTTCTGAACCTCGTCGGCCATGGCGACTTGAAGTGAAAATGGGTTCTAAGGATATGGAATATGGGAATGAAGAAAGAGAAGAAGGACAAGGAACCAGTGCTTATTATTATAACCAAGGCCAGAAAGACCGTCGTGATATTAATAGCACCTAAGCATTGGTCACGGCAGAAGAAAGAAAGATTAACATCCCCGCTGACCATACAGACTCGGCAGAGAGATAACTTAGCAGGGATCAATGACTTGGGGATCCTGCAGAAACGAGCGTTCAACAGGTGAACCGATGAATCGACCAGTGCGATTCAATATGCAAGATAGACAATGCAGGCCGAGTTAAAGGCACCGTTACGGGTCACTCGCCCGTCTAAAGTGTCATCTTTCTCTTCCCGGACAAAACAGGAGTTTCGTTTCAGCATATCTCAATAGAAATGATATAAAGAAGTAATGGGCAATGTGAGTATATCCGCCGAAATATCGTGCTTCAGAGTCAATTGCAACTATTATATATGCGCCCAACGATTCTTATCCGGGCCAACCAAGGCAGAATCCCAATATCTCAGAAGGCCCGTCGTAATTGGCACTTCATATCGCACAACAGACGAGGTTATCAGTTTGCCACTCCTCTTTGTTGTTGAGACTCGGCGGTTTGATGTAGGGAGGGATGTTTCTTTGTTTCGTTTTCGGGCATGCGGCATTGGTCGAGTCATTTACGAATTGCGGAATATCTTCTGTCGAATCGGGCATTCCACTAGGTTACTGTTAGGGCTCCTTCCATTTCCTTGGAAAAATCCCAAGGTTAAAAAGGCCCTGTATGGTCTTTGGACTCCGGAGGTTCCCTTGCCGGGGGGCAGGGCTGTGAAAGAAAGATATATGGTGGTGGAAAGAGGAGTTCCGAGACAAAGGAGTCAGGACAACTGGTGAATGTGGCCCAATACGCTATACCCCTTGTGGTATAGCTTCAATCGCTCAATGCGGTAAAGTTCGCAACGGTAATTCCGTATGACATAGGAACTGCCCCTCCTTTCCGCCTTTCCGCCGGCTTCACCAAAACAAATGAAAGCTACGGACTCACATCCAAGTTAACTGCAGGCAGAGAGAGAGAGAGAGAGAGAGAGAGAGAGAGAGAAAGAATCCTTGCTCTCATAAACAACGACTTAGTATCACACCCGCCGATGGCTCCCTCTGGGTCACATCGAACTAACCCGCTTGCGTTCACTCCCTGGCCAGTAACCCTCATCACCACCGTCGTATACTTCGCGCTTGTGATTCCACTGCTTGTTATCCACCATGTCGTTCCCAGCGCGCCCAGTACGAGTCCTCAGGGTTTGAATATCTCGGAGGCTTGGCGTGATCTTCAATCTTTGAGTAATGGGTACCATCCATTCAATTCGCATCGAAACGACCAAATCCACGATTGGTTGCTGGACCGGGTGAACAATATCCTTGAAACCGGTACCACGTCTGGGACGAATAAACTCGTGTCCTCGGTGGATGCTGGGAAGCCGGAGGTGTTTGTGTTTGATGATATTCAGTCGAATTTGACGTTCTCCGGCGGCCGCGGCAGTGATCCTACTACCGGTGTGTACTTTGAGAGCACCAACGTGCTCGTCTACATTCGAGGTTCGGAGGACGATGAAGAGGATTGGTGGGAGAAATCCGACGGTACGCCAGCAGGGTCTGGTGGGGTTCTTGTCAATTCGCACTATGACAGCGTGTCGACTG
Source organism: Xeromyces bisporus (assembly GCA_900006255.1). NCBI lineage: Eukaryota > Fungi > Ascomycota > Eurotiomycetes > Eurotiales > Aspergillaceae > Xeromyces > Xeromyces bisporus. The sequence goes on from HG983374.1 coordinate 98,133, forward strand.
GTTTCGGTGCCACTGATGATGGCGTGGGCGTGGTGACATGCCTTCAGCTTCTCAGGTACTTCACTACTCCAGGTCATGCACCGAAGAAGGGGTTGGTCATACTTTTTAACAATGGCGAGGAAGACTTCTTGAATGGGGCGCGTGTGTATAGTCAGCATCCAATGTCTAAGTTCCCGCATACATTTTTGAACTTGGAAGGTGCCGGCGCTGGTGGGCGGGCAACGCTGTTCAGAGGGTCGGATGCCGAAGTAACCGGCTTCTACGGTCGGTCGGAGCATCCGTTTGGCTCTGTCGTGTCTGCCAATGGGTTTGAGACGGGCTTGATTCGAAGCCAGACGGATTATATTGTATTTGAAGGACAAATGGGCCTACGCGGATTGGACGTTGCGTTCTACGAACCCAGAGCGAGGTATCACACTGACCAAGACGATGCTCGACATACTAGTAAGGATTCTCTCTGGCACATGCTGTCGGCGGCTGTTGCAACCACTGAAGGCCTTGTGTCGGATTCGAGCAGTCAGTTTGAAGGGGAGCCTCGTGACGACGGCAAGATCTCGAGCGGACAGGGTTCTCGGGCCGTTTGGTTTGACCTCTTTGGGGATGCATTCGTTGTCTTTCGTCTCCATACTCTATTTGCGCTATCGGTAACGGTGCTAATCGTGGCGCCTCTTGCTCTGATTATTACTAGCATTGCTCTTGTCAAAGCGGATAAAATGTACCTGTTCAGTTCGTCGGTGAAATTGGCTGAGCACTGGGACCCAACTCCGTTGCACGGCTTTCACGGATTCTTCAGGTTCCCATTCCTGTTTTTGATTCCTACGGGTGTCACTATTGGTTTGGCGTACTTGTTGAACAAGGTTAACCCTTTAATTGTCCACAGCAGCGAGTATGCAGTTTGGGGCATGATGATCTCTGCTTGGATTTTTCTGGCTTGGTTCGTTTCTCGCGTGGCCGATTTCTCTCGTCCATCGGCCCTTCACAGGGTGTACGTTTTTACCTGGATGTTTGTTCTAACGTGGGTTCTCCTCGTTATTGCTACCGTTTATGAAAACCAGTTGCACCTTGCTGGTGGCTACTTTGTTTTCTTCTACTACCTTGGTACGTTTTTGGCCACGTGGATTTCGTACTTGGAGCTCTTCTGTTTGCCGCAGAAGCATGGATACGCGGACCAGTTGGCTCCAAGTCCGTTGCCATCGAGCAGAATTGGACCCCTTTCCAGCGTGTCTTCTCTTGGAGAAGTGCATGGAGAAGACGACCATGTGGAAGAGGAGCCGACAGAGTCGACGTCACTACTGGCGACTGGACAGCGGACTACCTTTGCGAATTACGCTGGGAACCGTGACGAATATGAAGAACACGATCCCGACGTATACGGACATGAGCAGTCGTGGAGCTCCAAACTGCCGCAACAGACGTGGGTGCTGCAGTTCCTCGTCTCTGCACCGTTTACCATAAGCCTGATTGGACCACTCGCATTGATGATCACGTCGGCGCTTCACCAAACCGGCCAGGACGGAAGCCCAGCGCTTACCATTTACATCTTTGTCGCCTTGTTTGTCGTGCTCCTGTTCTCTCCTCTGTTACCGTTCATCCATCGAATTACCCATCATATACCCGTGTTCCTGCTTCTTGTTTTTGTAGGAACCCTCATTTACAATCTCACTGCATTCCCCTTCTCGGAGTCGAACCGGTTGAAAGTCTTCTTCCTCCAGGAAGTCGACCTCGACACTGGTGTCAATCGAGCATCGTTAACTGGCATCCCACCCTTCGTTCAAGGTGCTATCCAACACATTCCCAGCGCCGCCGGACAGGACATATCCTGCAACTGGCGCCGTGAACGACTTCAGTGCTCCTGGCCCGGCTTGCCACCGCACGTCATCGACTCTGGTGAAGCCGACAACCAAAACGACAACGACGATTGGTTGTCATTCAACGTCACCCGAAATAACCCCCAACCCCAAGCCCGCTTCGAAGTCTCGGGCAAGAACACACGCGCCTGTAAGCTCGTCTTCGACTCGCCCATCTCCGACTTCTACGTCCTCGGCTCCGCCATGGATCCCCTCCGCTTCCCGCATATCTCTCCCGACGCTGGGGGAAAGGAGATTCTTCTTTGGAGTCGCGAGTGGGAACGTACGTGGACGGTTGACGTGGAGTGGTCTGCGGATGACAAAGGTGATGATGGCGGTAGTTCGCTTTCTGGGAGGGTCGTGTGTTTGTGGAGTGATAGTAATCAGGACGGGGTTATTCCGGCGCTCGATGAGGTGAGGAGGTTTAGCCCTGTTTGGGTTGCCGTTTCGAAGTTTACGGATGGCCTGGTTGAGGCTAGTCGGCGGTTTGACGTTTAGATTTGGGTTTTGTGACCTACCTCTGGTGGTTGATTTACTGCATTTATGAGTCACGACGCTATCTATCTTTTGGCTTTTGCTATCAATGCTTACAGTTWTTTTTTTTTTTTTTTTTTTTTTTTTTTTTTTKWATTGAATTGAATTATCCTAATGCCTCTCAGCCTGAGTTCATGAGCATTCATTGCATCTGTCTA
>HG983374.1:100719-149953 GCA_900006255.1 Xeromyces bisporus
TATTCTTTTGGCTTTTGCTATCAATGCTTACTWKWTTTTTTTTTTTTTTTTTTTTTTTTTTTTTTTTTTTGAATTGAATTGAATTATCCTAATGCCTCTCAGCCTGAGTTCATGAGCATTCATTGCATCTGTCTAGAATTAGGCGTTAGGGCTCTCTTGATCAGCTCTCTGATATCCACCTGCTCTTCATCTTCTAATCTACCCCAAAAGATGGCAATTATCGCTCCTGAAGCCACAGATGCATCATCATCACTCTAATCTATTTTGACATTGAAAGCAACCGTCTAACAAGAGAACCACCAATATCCAAAGAGTCATAAGCCATGAGACACATAATTCTTTTTCAACTTCATCAAAGACATAATAAAACAGAAAACAAGCGCATGTCAACGAACACCGGGCTTGTCGGTACAAAGCTATACCAGACATTAGAAGAAAACTCGAGTGACAGTTGGCAGTACATTTTCCAAGTATAAATGGATGGATATATGACATGAAAGTTTGTGAAGGTAACCGACATTTGAAGAATACCGTTGACTTCGTCAAAATCGTCCGAGATTGAATAAAGTGAGCATCGAACTCCATCGCTGATGTGGTAGTATATAGGGAAATCCCAAAGGGTATACGATATAAGAAACGAGAAGATAGGAGAAACCGACATCCAAAGACAGACACAGAAGAACAATCGTAAGCAGCTATTTTGCCAGCCACTTCAAGTCCAACCGACTCTACCAAGGAGTGTATTGCGATCGTTGGCAGCCATGTTCGAAATACCCAGTGCCCGGACCTGCGTGCCACCGCGCAAACGCTGAATCCCAATGGGCACCTTCCACCCCTCAGTCTCCTGTAGGACGAAAACATACTTCTTCCCTTCCTGGTCCCGGAGGTTGGCGCGCAGTATATGCAGGTTTTGGGTGCTATCCCCGTCAAAGCCGCCGGTCCGGCCAGAATGAGGAGATAGGTGCTCGACACGGCATCGGTTCTTACAGACTTTGAGCAGATTTGTCAGACACGCTTCCGATTCTTCAGCGTTGGGGACGCCGTGGGCCGTGCTTCGCCAGAAGCTGGATTTGGGTGGATTTTGCCGCGTGGTCGTTGAGCCGACCTGGGGACACCAGACCTCGAATAGCTTCAGGGTCCATGCCTTTACGTCCCATTCTCGTTCTGGGACTCCGCGGAGGTCGTCATCGATGAACAGCCCTTCGGTGGTCATGCGGAGGACAAGCCCGTCTGTTATCATTCCTTCGCCAGAGACCAATTGGGCAAAAGGGTTCTGAACGAAGGTGTTGTTGAACGCATACACGCCCTTGATGACGATCTTGTCAGGATCATTGGTCGAATAGGCGTTTCGACCGGAAGGGGGAGGACTGGATTGCGCCGTCGTCTGAGACGGTGAGTACGATGACTCGGAATGTGCGGAAGAAGCATAGGCGCTGGCATATGGTCGTCTGGGTCGTTCGTACGGTCGACATGTAGAAGCATCGCTCTCTATTGCGGAGCTGTCCGCGTAAGATTTAGGCTTCTTGGGAGACGGCGTCCGGGGTGCACCGGAATTGCTTGTGGGTCTTGCTGTCCTCGCAGCGTTCTCCATTGCCTCCTTGGCGTCCCTTGCCTTCTTCTCCGCATACTTCTTTGCGGCCGCCTCTTTGAGAGCTGCGAACTTGGCATCTGCTTCCTTCTTTGCTGTAGCCCTCGCTGCGGCTTCTTTCTCTGCGGCTTCTCGTTCTGCTTTAGCCTTTGCTTCTGCCGCCTCTTGGTCTGCCTTCTCCTTTGCCTTAGCGGCTTCTTTGTCGGCTTGGGCCTTGGCCGCCGCAGCGGCGCGCATTTCCCTCATTTTTGTTTCAACAGCCTCTTTCTGCGACTTCGCGCGGGCTTCAGCCACTTCCTTCTCTGTCTTTGCTTTCGCTTCAGCCGCCTCTTTCTCTATCCGTTTCCTTGTTTCCGCGGCTTCTTGCTCTGCTTTCCGTCTTGTTTCTTCTGCTCTTGCTTTCGCTTCTGTGGCCTCTTGCTCTGCTTTTTCGCGGGCCGCTTTGGCTGCTGCAGTGATCTCGCGTTCTAGTTGCTCCCTTCTTTCCCTTAATTCTCTATCCATCGCTTCCCGTTCTCGCTGTCTTTCCTGCTCCCGTTGTCGTTCTCGTTCCTGTTGCCTGTCTCGCTCTCGAGTTTCCTCTTGTTCCCGTGTTTGTTCTGCCTTTGGTTCTTCATTCTCCTTCTTACCATCGGCGTTAGTTTGGCCACTGCCGCCACCAGGTTGATCACTAGAGCTGGCTCCATAGCTATTGTTACCTCCATGATTTGAGCCCCTTGTAGAATCTCCATTCGCTTGGGAGCGATCACGGGAGTTATTCCACTGGAATCCGGATCCTGGTCCGTGACCACCAGACTTAGGGTCTCGGAAGCTACTTGAGCCGGCACTGGACATGCCAAACGCCCAGCCGGCGAGACCAACAGCAACGATAAGCACGACAACGGTTAGGCCGTTCCCGCTGGCGGCCGTTGTAGATGACCCGGCCTTTAGCACGGGGGATATTAAATTCCATATAGAGCGAGCAGCGAAAGTGGTGACACACCCCGCAACGAAGCTATTTCGGTGACATTGCAGCGACGGCAAATAGAGGAACCCGGCACCCGATGAGTGTGGAGGAATGACGAAAATATCGTAGTTTCCCGGTGGAAGGTCCGATGCTTTGCGGTATTCCTCGCCGTGGGTCGTTTTTGGTTTCTCACCATGGGGAGGAGGGGGTGGTGGTGGTGCGTCGGCCATTGTTTGTATATCAGGTAATTCGGACTGTCTGGTGTCTTCTAATCGATATCGATACGAGCGCTCCGTACGGCGTGCCTCTCTATCCTCGATTCTTAATGAAGCACGAGACTCATTGTAGTCGCAGCAGTAACAATAATCCGGACATATTCAAGTTGCAGCCTATGCAGGGTACAATATGCAGAGTCTGTTTATTCCGAAGCTATATGCATGCATGCATGAATGCGTTGGGAGACGCGGAACGGCTGGTTGCCGTTGAATAACGTCGACAATAACGAACTTATATATGCGCACGCCATGAAAATATTTTTTTAGCTGTTTATCCACAAGTCTTAGCACAGTAGTCTATTCCGTATTAATCGGTGTGTTCCCATAGTTACCCGGGACATCCTGGATGAGTTGGCTGGAGACGAGATGCAGTTGGCTTCGAATCGGATTTGCTTCGGCATTCTTTCATCTACACCGCACTAATGTATCCTTTTCTCCGTACGGTGTATGACTCCGTGCATCGTCACTCGTAACCCGTAAGTAAGTACGCGCTGCGGATCGCTTCCCCTGCAGCGGTCAAACAAAGCCATTATGATAGCTGAAGCCTGAAAGAATCGCGGTAAACAACGGTCAGGTTTTTTCGTATCCCGGGCAACCGATTACGTGGCACGTGACTTAGCGTGTCACATGATCATGAAACCACATAAAATTGCCGCCTCTAACCGCTCGCTCCTAATCACATCACACTGTCAGCATGCCGACGGCGGCGGCCATCATCCTGATTCTTATGCGGCGAATTCCTACTCGTGTATCCGCGACGACCAACGCTACAAGACTCAAGCAAGGAAGTTCGTTACAGCAAAATCCATGGCATATGATCCAATGTCAGCAGAGTTATGGAAGTAGGTGTCCGGCTAGGTGGTTTATTCGGAATGTCGCCATGGTTGAAAGCAGTTGTGACCATTATCATACTACGGACATATAAGAAGTGGCATATGCCGTCTGAAATGGACCCAGCTAGGTTTGGCAGGACTATAGTCGACGGGTCTGTGAAGAGGCTTCTACTTCTCGGGATGTGGACATCACGGCACTGTTGAACTTCCCAATCATTCCAATCTCTGGGCATCCCAAGAAAAAGGGCTGGAATACATCTGCATTGGAGACGTCGAACTCCGAGAGAAAAACAGTGATTGCCCTTGTACATACGGTTGGTGATAATTCCTGAACTTGGAGACCGACAGCGTCTTTCTTTGATGATGCAGGTGTATTCCAGCTTTGGTCTCTTCTGCGGAACTCGAGACTGGGAGTTGGGGGATTCATAGGGTTACAGGGAAACAATTAGGATACTTTGTATGCCTCATGGCTGTATCACAACTTCACAAGTCCTCGCATTCATTATTCTACCTGCACTTTGGGAGCATCCGCAAGATTGAATTTGGCGGACTTGAATTATTGTCTTTGAAACTGCCAAGGGCAAATGATGTTGTATGCATCCAGTCCGAAAACACGCTCCTGCATCTCAACTTCTAATCCCCAGCGTCATTGGCCAGCAATATTGAGTTCTGACTTTAGACACAACTCGAAGGTACGTGAAATGGAACATGAAGAACTTAACATTGTCGCTTTAATTCCTCGATTCCTCGTAGGGAGGAGTTGTATTGATGTATGGATAGCACGGAGAACCGACCATGGTATCATACTCCGTACTCCGGATACGTATTCCTTCCTGTCCTTCCTGTATGTAGTATGCACAGTCTGTAGTACCAACTGCTAGACACCTCACAGTCAATTGATTGATTCATCCAAATAAGAATTCAGAAACAAAGACAAGTCAGAAGTGCTCTCTGAGCTCTCTGAGCTCTCATAATCTCATTCTCAAAAAACATGAAGTTCCCCTTCTCCCTCCCGGAACGGACCCGCATATCCTCCGACCTACCGAAACGGGACTAGTGCGAACCAAACCAGACAAACTGAAGTTGCGGCTTCAACATCGCTCGTTGCTGCTAAGTGCTAACAGACCAACCAACATCCTCCGATCCTCTTAACAGCTCCTTATATCGCCCGTTGCTGATGCTCACCGTCGACGGCATTATTGTTTCTGTCGGTGGCTCATCTGCTTCCTTGTAATAATATCTATCCCTAATTGTCCGTCATCGTCGTCCTCCTTCCGTCCTAACTATTAGGTAGCTTTCCCTATTGTATCAGCTACCTATACTCGGCTCGACCTTCATTGCTTACCTCCCCCCTCCCCTGGGCCCTTATTACTGACCATCTCCGTCTGCTCCTAACCTTCTCTACCTACCTTTGCTCCCGTAGGTTGGGCTACTTGTCTTCCTACTCCCTCCCCCACAATCTCTCGTCATTCCTTCATGCGGCTCCGGTAGCCTGCCGTCGTCCGTCGCCAGTTCATTGGCGTCTCCCCCAGCCTTGAATAGTGTACGGTTTACCCCCACACCATGTCCGCCTACCATGGCCATGTCGCCTCTTCGTCGTACAATCCGATAAATGCATTCTCCGGTCCCTCCGGCACCTTTTTGCCGGGAACTAAAGTTCAAGTCGGGAGCCATCGCGTGGTGGTCGACAAATACCTCTCGGAGGGTGGATTCGCTCATGTGTACCTGGTGCGGCTTTCTCAGGCCGTGGATCACTCGGAGGTTGCCGTGCTGAAGCGAGTCGCTGTTCCCGACAAGATCGAACTTGCCAACATGCGCACCGAGGTCGAGACTATGAAGAAGCTCCGGGGTCATCGGCACATTGTCAAGTATATCGACTCCCACGCTTCTCAATTGCACGGTGGTGGATATGAGGTATTCCTGCTCATGGAATACTGTGGCGGTGGTGGTTTAATCGACTTCATGAATACGCGCTTGCAGAACCGCTTGACCGAGCCGGAGATCGTCAAGATCTTTACCGACGTCACGGAGGGTGTGGCTTGCATGCATTATTTGAAGCCACCGCTGTTGCATCGCGATCTAAAGGTCGAAAACGTGTTGATTTCTCGTTCCGGCAACACAATGTCCTACAAACTCTGTGATTTTGGCTCGGCGGCGCCTCCACGGCCAGCTGCCACCACGGCCGCGGAGGGAAGATTAATTGAGGAGGACATTCAAAGGCACACTACGCTGCAATACCGAAGTCCCGAGATGATCGATGTCTACAGAAAACAGCCAATTGATGAGAAGAGCGACATTTGGGCTCTGGGAGTCCTGCTCTACAAGCTGTGCTACTATACGACGCCCTTTGAGGATGTCGGGCAAATGGCCATACTCAACGCAAGTTTTAAATTCCCGGCTTATCCGCCGTTTTCTGACCGACTGAAGCTGCTTATCGGTAAGACTTGGTGTTGCTGCTCACAGTTGACCTCGCGCCTGCGTTCGCTGACCCATTTCCGTTAGCTTCGATGCTACGAGAAAACCCGCAGAAGCGCCCTAATGTCTATGAAGTTTTAAGTGCCGCATGCCGCATGCAAGGAAAGGAGGTTCCTATTAGAGACGTGAGTTCCCCTTTTACCGGTATGTTGGAGTTTCGCGCCTCTTACCCTTATTTTTTTTAAATAGATATACTCTCACCGTTCGGCTTCCGAGGCGCGCCGCTATCATGAGTTACCGCAATCCCCGGCAGAGACAGGTCGAGTAGGGGCGATGTTATCCCCGCCAGTTCAAGAGAAGACGCAGGTGATACCGGACATTGCTCCAATGCGACGAGGCCGGCCGGCAAAGCCAGGGTCGCAGCCTGACTCCAGGCACGACTCTGCGAAGCCAAGTCCGTCACCTTTCCGTGGCCCGTCAACAGACCCGTTTGCGACTCTGGACAGAGGGCGTGCAAAGTCTAGAAATGTCGATGAGCTTTCGGGCCGATTTCCGACACTCGACCAATTTCATATTCTGCATGACACTGGAGGGAAGTTTGACTTCGAGCGCAATGCTCCGGTGGATAATAAATCGGAGGATGCCGAATTATCTCAAAGACTTACCAATGCTCTTGCGGATGAGGCCTTTGCGAAACAATCACCCGGCTATAATGCAGCTAGTGAAAAGCCGCCGGCGCTGCCGAAGAGACCCGAAGCCTCATCGTTAGCAACTGGACAACGAGAGTTTCCGAACCGCTTGGAGGAGCGCGCTCGGCAGCAGGCTCAGATGTACCAACCAGTCCCTCAGAGGCCTGCCATGGTGTCTACGGGCACAATGACCTCTCCCCCATCTACGCCTGGATTCTCAGAAGCGAAGTTGCCCAGCCGTCCCGTTTATAAGCTTGCGTCCCCGGAGCAGAATCGCCGGCCATCCAGTCAACCACGACCTCTTGAACATGAAAGAAAGCAAATCACTGTGAACAATGATAACAACGATGCCCAAGCCGTCCTTCCTCAAACCATGTCAACCTCCAAATCGCAACTGGCACTGAAGCAGTCATCTGACATACACTCACATGAACCGTCATCCTCAAGACCTTCCCTGGAATTCCTAAGGCCGCCGCATGCGCAAGTCAGCTCAGTCACGCGGTCCAAGTCAGTGAACTCGAAACCGACAACGTCCAAATCTCGTGTACCGTCCGTGCATGCTAGTTCGAACCACGATTCTCCCCAGCGGTTGGGAAGTGCTCGTGCTTCTCTCGACTTGCCTCGACCAAAGTACAGCGATGGGGCAGAGCTGAAGCCTGTGCATAGCGACCTGGATCAGGGCTACGATTTTGCTAACATTTCGTCGGACATTGACTACCTGCGTGCTAGAGAAGAAGAGCTAACTCGAAAGCGCGAGAAGCGATTTAGCGGTGCTAAACATGCAAAGCGGACTAGCCTTACGAAGTCGATTCCGGGTACCAAGTTGTTGACCGGTCGATTTGGTGAAGCTTTTCGTCGATTTGAGAGTCACAATGGTGACCTGAAGCAGCGACACGCACAGTCACCGGCCGAAAAACCTAACCAGACGACTCTGGTTACTAACGCCGAAGTTGCACGGTCACCAGAGGATGCGCCTGGTGAGATTGATGGCGATAGTGATGATAGTGATGATGATGATGACGACATCTCTCCAGAGATGCGTCGCGAGCTTGAACGCCGGCGACTGTCGCAGGAGGAGAAGCGGTTTGCCAGTGCGGCCGCGGATTACCGCCGTCAGGTGTCAGAGAAAGGACAAGGAGGCAAAGCAGACGCTGAGAATCATAGGTCACCGGCGATTCAAAGCAAGATGCGATCCTTGCTTAACGAGAATAATACGTCCACGTCTCCAAAGACGGCGTCAGGTTATGGACGGTTCACGGAATCTGATAATAATTCCAGACAGATAAACCAAACCGAATACCGCCAAGAGCCGAAGATTGAACCTGTTTCTGTCTCACGAACCGCCGGCCCGGTTTACGGCTCTCGTAATGAACAAACGTCATCTGGAAAGAACAGTATAGACGTACGTGGCGCCACTTATGACAGTTATAGACAACAGACAGGCCACCCTGCAGCCGTCGCTAGCACCGTCGTTCAGAAACAGTCGACGGGACCAAAGCCAGTTCCTCCACCACGCCCTGTCGCCCCTCCGAAACCGAAGAACCTTCGATCCGGCGCACAGCAGAATATCTCAAAACCTCCCAGCCGCGACAGCAACGCAGCTCCCTCGTCGCCGACAAACCTCGATGAGTGGGAGAATAGCTTCAGCAGACGGTTTCCAAGTCTATCAAGACTTGAGATGGTGGAAACGGAAATTGAAGTTCCCAGGATGTCTGGTCTGAGAACAAGGGAGGTCTGAACCTAGTGGACCTGGGCTTTCTTTACTTTTTCTCTCACTCTAATTTTGCTGTAGAGTCTTGTTATTTGCCGAATTTCTTTTGATTTGCATATAATATTAGCGTCTCGTGTTGTTTAATCCTGTACGCCGAAGTTTGGTCAATCGGCCAAGGTACTATCTACCGTCTACATAATTCGGGTTAGCCAGTTTGAATCGAACAAACAAATGTAATAATGATAAATAATCCATTGTCATAAACTAGATAGTTCTTATTTAAATCCCAACAATTGATTATGGAGTTGAAGAGAGGAGTGCCCTCTTAATCCTAGGGCATGGATGAAGAATGGCGTTTGATCTGTTTGATAAAACGCGATTCGTCTAGCCAGATTTGGTATAGTCTCAACGGTCAAAGTTAATCCGAAGATACGCTTTCTTCTATGCACTCGTCCACATACAACGTATCATACTCCGTACATACATGTACCTTCATTCCCATCCCGACATACAAAATCAGGAATCACGCCTGTGAATCCAAAATGGCACCGGTAACCCTGGGTACAGTGGACAGTGAGTGTGATATTAAACCAGGGCAGTTCGCGAGACCTAGATATTCATGAATATCGCAGACGATCTAAAAGAGGTCATCCAACACCTTTTCGAAATCCAATCGGCTGTCCATGGCTATCTGGGTCCTGAGACGCAGCAAGAACTAGTCCGGAAAATGTACGCCAAAGTCAATACTACGACCACGGCTATGGAAGAAAAACACTAATGTCGTTTGCTGCCGAAATAGAAAGAATCTCACCCTGGCACTGTCGACACTATCCACGCACACCGACGAAAGGCACCAGGACACAGCAGGAACTCTCGGTTCCACGGAACGAGATCCAGATCCGCCCCTTTCAAGCATCCACCTACCCCCGGAAATAATCGACTACGTTGACGCTGCCAGGAACCCGGATATCTACACGCGAGAGTTTGTCGAGCTGGTTCAACGGGGGAATCAGGATTTGAATGGGAAGAAGGTTGCGTTTGCGGAGTTTAGAAATGAGCTGGCTAGGGAGATGAGGAGTGCCATGCCGGAATGTAGGGGGGAGGTTGAGAGGGTTATTACTGCTACCGGTGGTGGTGGTGGTGGTGGTGCAAAGGATGAGACGGGGAAGTGATTGATGGATCATCTCAGGCTTGGTATTGTTGTGTTCGATCAGACGGTGAAAACAGACTCCAGGCTGGACCATTCCGGCAGGCGGCCTGCGCTCTACTCTCTCGTTCTCCCTTTGGGACAAGCAATGTGCTTGCTGTCTTGGACGTTCTCACAACGAGTTGACGAGTCGCTGAATCGTCCGAGTCTCTCCGCAGCGCTCAATGTGGCTCGCTGTACTGGTCCCTACGGCTCGAGCCATGAGTTTAGGCCGTCAATGCTGACGTGCCTGCATATGTACCAATCTCGTCCCAGGTTGGCTTGGTATTACGGACTACGACGGGCTCTTCTTAGCGGTAGCTCGTGGTGAAATGACCGAGGATGAACCGTCTCGTTGTGTGATATCTGTACCATGTACATGTACATAGTCCTATGTAGAGATTCAACCAGAGTAGGAGTTATAACGCGTGCGGAGTGACGTTTGACAGTTGTACCAGTACATTATCGGCGGATCACCGATACCGGTAGGTAAACCCTCCATCCTCCGGCCCACAACTGCAGTGCAGGCATGTCCTGCTCCATAACTCCTCCAGGACCCATGCAGAACAACCCCGGCGACGACAGCGACTACGGATCCGACTTCACTCCCGATGAAGAAGCGCTCCTGGAAGATTTGCTCTCCAAAGCCGCCACGCGATACGCGACGGACCAAATTGGTACCGCTACCAGTGCCAGTGCCAGTGCCAGTGCCACCGCGACAGCAACGCCAGCAGTGACGTTGACCACCGCAACGGAGTCAACTAAACAGCAGCAGCAGCAGCAGCAGCAGCAGGAGCAGTTGCAGACAGACTCGCAGGCAGCTGTTCCTGGGTCTGGCTTTGTGTGTGATATCGAGGACTGTGATATTGCTAGCAGCAGGGGCTACAACGGCGGCAACGCGGATAATAATAAAAATGAAAGCCCATTGTCACCTTCGCGGGCTCCTAAGGTGCTGGGGAGGGAGAAGAAAAACCCCCCGTTCTCATGGATGCTCACTCAGAGGGTTGGCTGGTACGGGGCAACTCAGAACGGCGACGCGTTTGGTACTATCCCTATTGCTACTCCTACTCGCCGTTTGGCAAGCTAATTGAACTGGACTGGACGACTGACTCGATAACAAGCGTTTAGTTGAGCACCCCGATTCCACCGAAGGAAGAGACATAGAGCGCAAGAGACAAGACCTAGAGCGTGAACAAGAGCGCGAACAAGAATGGGCCGCTTTCACGAACCAGTCGACCGTTACAGATCCCTCAGCAGTCCGAGATACGCGGTCTCCGCTAGATCGCTTTCGAGCGCCGCCCAAGAAGGCTTTCTCGGTTTCGGATCTTGTTACGCCCGCCTGGTGCGAGTTGCAGTATTGGTACACCTTGGTTAAGTTCGGGAGGAAGAAGCGCACGCCTGCGATGAAGTTGGGTAGTTCCATTCACAGAACGTTCGAGGACGAACTGTACACTACTGTCCCCGTGGAGGTTACGACGAAGGAGGATGCGTGGGCCTTGAGGATTTGGAATGTCATTCAGGGATTGCGCATGCTGAGGGATTTCGGGATTACCCGGGAAATGGAGGTTTGGGGAGTTGTGGATGGGCAAGTGGTTAACGGGGTTATCGACCAGCTCTCGTATGAGTGCCCGGATCCGGAATTGGAGGCGACGGCTGCGGATTACTACGCGAGTGTTGAAGCCGAGAGAAATGCTGTGCCGGAGTATCAGATGTCGCTCTCTGACTATTTGCTGTCTCCGGCTGGTGGCGGGAGGAAGCTGTCGGATTTTTCGATGGAGAGTTCGACTCTCCATGAGCGTGAGAATGAGCATGAGCGTGAAAATGAGCACGGCTCGGAAGAGTCTCCAGGCGAGAATCAGAAACGTCCTGTCGACAATATACCCCGAGTATACCTTACAGACATCAAGACACGAGGCACTCGCTCCGTTCCCACGGTGAAGAGCTCGTCGTTCCGGCCGACCTCACTCCAACTTCAGCTTTACTACCACATGCTGAATAGACTCGTCACCAGCGACGACGTTACCATGGAAGTGCTTGCATCGCGCTACAGATTGAATCCCCATCGCCCATTCACGGACGCCTTCGTTAGTGAAGTAGGTGGCTTGAACGATCAGTTCTTCGATGCCTCATCTTCGTCCCAATTCGATCCGGATTATGTCCCTACACCGGACGATGCCCATGGCATCTTCCAGCGCAACTCGTCTTCCTCCTCATCGTCTAGCCTGGATTCGACCAGTTTGCTCCTGGAACATAACAATCTTGCCGATCTGTGGCAATTCATGAAACAACAGCTTCGCCTTACTTTCCTTAAGTCGTCGCCGTCGCCGTCATCATCTCAGCCCGATGTTAACGAGAACGAACCACTTTCTCCCTCCCCCTCTATTCCCGCAGAATCTCAACCACAAACCCTCAAATCCTACCCAACCACCCTCTCACCCATCCTAACCGCGAAATTCGTCTCATCCGCACCCCCCGCATCGACCTCGAGTCCGGATGCGAGTCCGAGTCGCACCTCAAAATCCCGGGTGCTAGGGAGTAGGTCTTTTCTCTTCGACCCCGCCACTTTGACTTCTCACCTGTCTGATCAGATGGAGTGGTGGCGTGGGTATCGCCGTCCCCGCGGGGTCGAGATCATGGATGCGTGGAAGTGTCGGCTTTGTGAGTTCAATGAGGAGTGTGAGTGGCGACGGGAGAAGGAGTGGGCGGCCGCTAATAGGAATCGGAGGAGAGGTGGGAAGACTTCTACTTATTAGATGCTTTTGTCGTTGATTTGGTTGGAAGGGCTAGAGGACTTTTGTTTACTTGGTGTTGGGGTCATGGCGTTTGTTACGGGCTACTAATATATAGGGCTATGCTTCATACGTGATTTGGGTTTTGGAAGACTTAACTTATACCATGTTAGTTGCAGAGATATTGATATTGACATGCAAAAAGTGTTATGACCACGGATGATCAGAAAGGATACTTCCTCACTTCATCCTCCTTACCCAAATCCAACCCCCCTGCAAGCTGCTCCTCATGCTTCCGGTCCAAGTATTCCAAAAGAACCTCCTCATACTTCTCCCGCCCCTTATACACACAAACATCCTCTCCCCAACTCCTAAGCCCCGACGCCAACCGACCGGGCACATACGGCTCCTTGACGATCTCAGTGATGGGCTCAAAGTACGTCCGAATAGTAAACACAACCGCACCCGTCCGCGGCAGTCGCCGCAAACTCTGCCTCTCAGACCGGAAATAGTGATTTTCAATGCTCTTGTTCTTCTCCGCTGTGTTCCACGATACGTCGTCTGAGTCCTCGTTCCCGATGCTACGCGACCACGGCAGGTCGTCGTCGACTTGGATGAAGTAGTT
This sequence comes from Xeromyces bisporus, assembly GCA_900006255.1. Taxonomy (NCBI): domain Eukaryota; kingdom Fungi; phylum Ascomycota; class Eurotiomycetes; order Eurotiales; family Aspergillaceae; genus Xeromyces; species Xeromyces bisporus. The sequence goes on from HG983374.1 coordinate 113,717, forward strand.
GTTGCGCAGGACTGGGTCTTCGGGTTTTATGCGACGGAAAAAGTTCATCATCCCCTTTTCCAGTTTTTCTTTGTACTGCGGTACGCTCCCTGATGTGTGGATCTCGGATAAGGGCATGTTAAACTTGTCCTGTAATCGCCAGAAGCCCGCCAGCAGGATTGCACCGGCTTTGAGGTAGTATTGGCCATCGGGCTTTTCGAGCATTATCGCTAAGTCGTCTTGGATTAGTCGCGCGCTGGTTACTATCGGGTCTTCCTTAAGTGGACGCGTAGTTATGTCGAAGGTTTCTTGCGTTGCCAGATTGGTTATTCCCGTTGGTGTTTTTTGGAACATTGTTGGGTAGCGTTCTGGAAGGTAGGAGGTGCTACTCGTTTGTCAGTTCGTTTCTTGGACCCTATTTCTTGTGTATGTGTCTGGTCGTGTCGTACAGTTCTTCTAGTAACTCAATCGTCGCGTCCATTGCCTCGGGTGCTGTCTTGCAGCATTTATCGCCGCGCTCTGCGATCCTACGTGCTTTGTCCCCGTGGAATCGAAAGTAGTGGTTGTCGAGTTCTTTTCTGTGTTAGTGCTTGTCTTGTGCGTGTAGTACCGGCATGGACTGGGGTACTAACCTATCCACTCGTCCCATTTCATGCTCCTCAATCCTAACGTGATGGGGTATTTCCTGTATGGGGACTTAATATTCTGATCATATCAACCAAAGATCATGCCAGACTCACGGTCCATATCGAAACGGTCGGTATGGAAGTGGCTTCGTCTTGTGTACATCCCAGTTGGGATATGGCGATGCTGGCGGTCGTCTGAATGATGACGGAGTCCATTCTATTTCACAGTTGGCTATGGTCAGCTTGTTGGTTTTTACAACTGAGAATTATCTGCGTACCACCGGGTTTTCGGATTTCCTTGGCTTTGCTGGGTGGACGTTTTTCAAGGTCCGGGGTGCTCGGTCTCGTGGTAGTTGGCTTTCTCTTTTGTTGCCATCTCCGGTAGAAACTGGAGGCGGCTTTTGCAAGGAAGAAGCAAGTGCTAACCACAATCACGGCATAGATGAAGTCTTTCGGATTGATTTGGATAACTGGCAGCAAGGTGTAAGTCGCCATGATTTCTCCCTGTGCTCATGTATATTGACCATGAGCCCTATACTAGATAGATCCAAGGAAGCAGAAGGCATAAGTAGTAGTCACGACGACAGCCAAGAGAGGAGAATTAAATACATCAGTGGGAAACTCCGATTCATTATTCCCTTGCCGTACATGTTAATTCGATGCGGTCGCGATTGTCTCTGGGGCAGCAATAATATCTCCGCCTGTTTAGACCTTCTGATCCGATCTTCTTCAACGGCGGGGAACCATGACCATACTGAGGTCTCGAGAGCCACCGATATTCACACTTCTTATCTTGGGATTATTCTTGGCCCGGGCGAGGATTTGTTTTCCAAATGCGGTAAAGTGTCACGGACTCCAGTGATGTCATATAATGCTTCTTTTGCCAGCGTTCGACTTCGGCTATCGATTCAGACAAGTATCAGAGTTGATGCCTTCAATTCGTCCAGGTTGGCTGAATTTGGCTCTACTCTGTGTCATCTCGTCGTCGGAGAAGACAGTAATCTCCCCATTTGCGGCGGAAACGCTCCGGAATGATTGGCAGGTCGGGAATCCAGAGAGTACGACCCAGAAGACCCGTCCGCGACGCATCCAGGAACTTCCGGCACGACACCTTCTCCCAGTTTGACTCATCCAGAATGTAGTGTGGTTCGTGTTCCGTTGCTACACTTCCGGGAAAGTACGAGTCCACCAGGTAGGAGCACTGGGAGACGTCGACCTTAAATAGAGATTAGTACTGTTGCAAAATAAGGACAAGCTAAGATAAAAACAGCACTCACATATTTATCAGCATCCTCTTCATTCCGATCATTCATGCCGGGTGGTATTCTTGACGCACCCTTTGCGCGAGACAGGAAGTCTACAGCCTCGGGAAACTCGCCCGGCAGCAGTCCTCGAAACTCGCTCCGTATGAATTTGGCTCGCATGTCGCCTGGTAGAAAATACGAGGAAGGAAATCGGTACCATTCCTTGCCTAGGCAGACGGAGCCGCCACCTGCTTGTTCCTCCAACGATCCATAGACATTTAATGGAGCGTTATAAGCCGTGACGATACCAAGAGCTCGAAACAGACCAGCATTTATAGCAACAAGAACAAACGAAAATACAACCGCAAATTTGAAGTTGGTTGAGACCCGCCCAATGAGTTCCCTGGGATCGCTGGAACCTACGTAGGCAAGTATGATGTGGAACGCAATGGCAGCATTCAGGGCCAGAAATGGGTAAGCGGGATAAATGAACCTCTCCTCCTTGTGTGGCTGGACAATGAAGATACATAACCACAGGTAGAAAGGTGCTGCAAGGGTGATGGACCGCAGCACTGTCTGCTTGGACGTAGCATGAGGCCGGAATAAAGCTTGGAAAGCGAGCAATGGCACTGTCAATACAGCCAGGACAAACCAAACGTTGAAATTCAACAGCAAATTTCGAATGTAAAACGTCCACGGCTCGGTTCCGAAGATTTCGGGGCCTCTACCCTGGCCCCCAAAAATGTTATAGGCGACGATATTCCACGGCACAATGGACAATTTCTGGAAGAATGCCGAGTCGACTGCGACTTCAGCTGCCTGCGATTTGTCAGTAAGACCAACAAGTATAAAGACGAATCAGGTAAAATTACCAATATCACTAAGCACCTCACGACTCCGTTGAAAATGCGACCGATAGTGGCCCGCAAAGAACCAGAAATAAAGCCAATGACAACTTCTTCGACCAAAAGAGGCACAATTAATGCTCCAGCAAATGGCCAACCGACGATAGCACCAAGTCCGAACCACATGATCCCTTGCGCCGTTTTGAAACCTTCCCTCCAGTCCAAAAAGGCCGCGAGGCCCAACATAGATGTGAGCATGGTAAAGCTAGACGGGAGGAAGGAGGCAGAGGCATGAAATATGCCGGGGCTGAAAGCCACAATCAAGAGGAACAGCATGCCAATTCTTGGATTAAGGGATCGGCAGATGGCTGCATACAACCGTGTCTCGCAAGCAGCGCAAAGGGAAGCCAGAATGAACCGAGTCACGTAGAATTCTGTAGATTTACTCCGAGCGAAAAAAGAGCTGATCTTCGCAATGACTGCGTGGAGAGTCACATAGAGCCAACTTCTGATGGAGTATTCGGGGGAATACTCCCACGTCTGTAATCCGTACCCATGGTCGAGGTAATGCGCTGCTTCCCAGAAGTTGAAGACCTCGTCGCAATCCTGAATTGGAGCATATAACGCGGCAATTCCATTGGCGAAGAGGCATAAATAGAGTGAAACATCTAAAGGGATGTAGAAGCGCGGCGGAAGACTGGCATCGGTCAGTAACGAAGACGGACATAGGATGGTTGGTGTCGGTCATCGGTCGTACCGTGAACGAGTACGCGGGTTCGCGTTCGCGAACTCCTCCGCGAGTTCCTCTTGTACACTTGGATTTCTGTTTCTATCCCTGGCAGACGACATCTTGGGTGATTGATGTTCTCTTCGATGCCGAACCATACGTATGATATCGGACGTTTGTACGGTCATGCAAGCGGCAACTTGCGCAGTTTTTTTTATTCGGGTCATCCTTCCTCCCTCCTATCACCTCCCCTTTACCTACAATATGTAGGGCTCATCCTTCCTCATCATCAAATTCACCAACAATACGGAGTATAATGGCTGCCTTCTAAAATTAATATATAAAAGGCGCAGCTGCCCTTGGAAAATTTTAATACTTAATTCTTCATTCTAGGAGCTCGTTTCAAATCACCAGAACACATTCCATTACTCAAAGCACTTGGTTAAATCGACTCTTCTTGCGCAGGACCTGAAGCAGGTCTTGGCCAATAATCAACACGAGCTCGAGCCTTGGACGAGTTGTCGACGGGCGAAAAGATACGGCCCAAAAAGGTGCTCGGACACCAGTTTTGGTATATATCTAACTACTGGCCATTGTCACGAGCTTGTGGAAGCATGCTTGCAAGTGCAATTGTGCAGACCGGTATTGCAATCGACGAGGCGCAGGAATCACAGGAAATCTGCGAAGACCCGACATATGCTGGGTTTGCACACTCTATACACGACTCGTATATAAGGCTTGGTCACTTTGCAAATGAACAAGCAATTCATTTCCCTGCCCAAGGTAATCAGTGGGAACTTCACTTATTAGACATCATCATGAGTTCTAGCTCAGAGATGGACTGATAGACGTTCCACGCTGTGGCGGGTGCCAGGTCCGCTGGATAAGAACGACTGTGAGACTACGTTTACTGTACTCAGCGTCTTTCTAGCGTTCACGCTGACTGACGCAGATTACCACAGCGCTTAAATTTCCCTCAAGAAAAAAAGCAAAGATTGCAGTGGCCATCCCGAACCGTCGGCAGTCACCGGGACTGTTTCCTTAAACGTTTCCAAAGCGTTCTCTGAAACGCCCCCAAGCGCCATTTGAGCACTCTCCGAAGATTTTTTCAAAAACCTCGGACTCGGAAAAGTCCGTATCATCATCATTCGAACAATAGTTACTCACTCTTGACCAAGGGTCGCAGCAGGAGAATGGTCTAGATGGGGGCACGCCTTACGATGGCAACGGTAAGAAAAAGTTGCTGCCTTTGTGTTTTTGCACAACACTCGGACTAATTGACACAGATAGCCAAATAACTGACATCACAGAGCCGCGAACTCCGTCGCCAAATGACGATAACGACGCGGGGAACGAGACACAGTTCGTGGTGCCCGATGCTCAGGTCGTGCCGGGGACGCAGTTGACGGTGCTGGAGACGGGTGGTTCTCAGTGACCGCATGATAGCGACAACCCGGCCTCGGAAACAATTCCGGTAGACGGCGACAGGTTGCCTGCCGTGCAAGAGGACTGGAGTTTGGATGAAGATGAGGCCTACCTTTTTTCTTCAAGCTATTTATCATTCGTCCGACGGCAACCGGCAGATTTCACTGCCGAAGACAAGCAACAACTTACTAGGCAGGTCGACGGAGCGCGGGCCCGGCGTGTAGTGTCTGGCATTGATGGTGCGAACCAAGAGATATTTATTGGTTGAAGAAAGGAATCAAGTTAGGCTCTTGTTAGAATAGGTGAAATTGGGAGTAATGTATGTATATACTCTGTAGAACTTTTGTAATGAAACTGGTGTCCGGGCACTCTTTTGGCCTGGCCGAATGGTATCTTTTCGCTCGTTGACATTTAACATAGCTACGGGATTTGATGCGACATTTGCCTAAACCAACATTGATAAATCAATTTGCCGCTGTCATGGACGTCGCCAACGACGCCTTCGACGCGTATTCATTTAGTTAATTACGAGTATTGCGAATGTTCAGAGGAGGAAAAGAAGCTCAGTTCCGTGTCCCTCAACTGGCAGTTGCTGCTTGGGAACATCAACGAATATGATAGTCAAGGATACAGTCCAGTCGAGGGTCATTCATTTCTGGTCCAAGCCAGTCAGGTATCTCGCTGCATGTTTGGCTACGTCTGGGCTGCACATAGTGCACGGGATTCAGAAAGTATTTGAGACTGCGAAGAGTCATAAACGTGCTCAAGCAGAAGTCACTTCAAACCTACATAGTCGGCAGGTCTTGAGGGACGAGGAAGTGCGTCATCGCGATATACTGACAGTCGTACTAATCGCCAGTAATGGCTGGGATTCAATTTTGAAGCCTTGATATCTCGATATGAGAATATTAGAAGCTCTAGTCTCAACAGGAAGGACAAATACGGTTTCAATCAAGACCCTTCCTTGCCCACTAAAATAACGAATTATCTCCGGTCAAACACATCCGCTGGAAGATCTGGAACACAACAGCCTTCGACGTGGCTTCTGGAGGGCGTCCCAAGCAAAGAGGTTAATCGTCGGTTGGAGAGGACGAGCCAGCCGTGTGCCATTATATGAAGGCATTCTGGATATTTCCCCGCCTGTCCCAGGTGTATCCTGTTACGAAAACAGCCGCTTTCTCGAATAGGGCCTTACCTACTACCACGTCAATGCTGATCTGATGGCAAGCGATGCATGCGTCCTGTTGCACAAGGGCGGCAAAGTAGTCTGCCCATCTAGCTACAGGTAAATATCCTGGTGGGTTTGTCACATCGGGGAGGACCTTATGCGCGATCAAAGAGAGGTCGCGTTAATAACCTGTCGGATACGGCTTTTTGGCGCTAGGGCGATCGTATGTTCGTGTGATTGTTCCAATCTAATACGAGAAATGAGCATGATGGGTATTAGGTAATAAAACGCGGTTTGGTTTTGTTGACATACCTCTGTTGGATGAAGCCAGCCATACCCTTTTTCCAATCGGATAGTTCGTTAATCGCCCTTGTGAGATTGCATATAAAGGATCTTGCTCGTCGACACGTGCTGGTCGATAGCGCATGAAAGCCGTCTTTACCTTGCCATAGGGCCTGCGAAGTCGGGTGATGATCTGTGCTCGCATGGATTAGGCGCATCCCAGGAAAAAGTCCGAATTCTGGGGGGCAGACAACAGCTCAGTAGATGGGTAGATGTCGTTGATGACGGGATGAATGAGCTGCATCGTAGGGATCCTCAAGGCGTCGGCCTCCGTGCTTAACGCATGTGTCCTTTCCAGCACGGACAAGCAGAAATCAAAGTAGATCTGTCCGTGCCGGCACTCGGTGCAATTGATAATCGGTAGAGTATAGCCAACTTCTTGGACATTCGGTATTCCATGATGAATTATGACAGGGTAACCGACTGTCCCTAAAAATAACAAGTTAACAACATCAATAAGAGCTTATAAAACGCTGAATAGGATGAGGGAGGCTGATGATCGTAGTACCGGCTCTGTAGCGAGGGGAAATATCGTCGCACGAGCGCATCATAAGTCGAAACACTTTCTGTGAGGAAGAGGCCCAGTGCTGAGTGTCGACTGGACATTGGACGAGTAGTTCCGATAGTAATTCTTGTAGCCAACCCACACTTCGGGTTCTCTGGGTAATGGCTGATCGAAAGACTGGCATATTGCGAGGTTCATAATAGTCTCCGCAGAAGTAAAAGATAGGACAAGAGACAATGAAGTAGTCCAAATTCACCTGGACAGGAGCTGCATATAAATACCAGACCTATCATACATGCACGCATTTAAAAATACCATCTCGTATCTGACCAAACGAAAAGCCCTGCGGTTTGTGATAACAAGGTGCCGTCAAGCTGTCACACACAGATAGTGCATTAGTGCCAGCACCAACTGCAAGTCCACTGATGTGGAAATCCTGGAGTGTACGCCAAGGGCTAAAGAGTCCTGTTCTTTGTCCTGGTCGTCGTCGATCAATGCACTGGACTGGAGCTGATCAGATATGCATCTGGAGATGTTTATCTTGGGCGATGCCTGGACGGACATCCTGCCACCCTGGTGTGTTGAGGGTGTCGTGTCAATGCATTTTCGTTTCGTGTTCGATCAATATCGATAGAAACCAAGATGACAGACGGCACCTAAGACTCAATTCAAGGGCGCAGTCCTGTTTGTATCATACCCCGGATTATTGACAGGTGTCGCTGTCTAATCCACGAGAAATCTCATCGACTTTGTCTTCGGAAAATTACCGTAGGTACCGTTACCGTACGGTAGGTACCGTACCTGGCGGGGAACATCCACCATCGACCGAGGCTCGGAACCACCTCAATGCTCTTTTCTCTTCGCAAATGTCCGCCTCTCAAATTCCCAACCTTAACACGCTACGTCGAGGCGGGGGACGAGGGCGTTTCAGAAGCCGTAGAAACGGCCTTTCAAGTACATGAACATATACATAATCGCAACCCCGCTGCAGACGGGGACCAAATCGTACAGTACGAGGCACGGACACCGACGCCAGCGCCTCCCGTTTGAGCGCCGTTAGATCGGGATATCTCGAGGATCCATTTGCGGGTTCGTTGACGCCGTCCGGTCTTGGAAGAGAAGGCTCCCAATTATCAACCGGGGTATGTAAACTTCAAGTAAGCTACAATTATCTCTCTGTACCGGTAGGTAACTCAAATTAACCTCCGAGATGGCACGTTGACAGGCACCTATGCCCGAACTGCCGCGATCGACAGACTCGTTTACCGGTGTCGCTTCCTCGATCAGGATAGCAATGGTCCACGGGTTCAGAAGCAGATCATCTCTCTAGGCGCTGGGGCTGACACGCGCGTGTTCCGGCTGCACTCGTCCAGGCAGGGTGTGGATGACTTGGTCTATCACGAATTTGACTTTTCCGTCAACACTTCTGCTAAGATCAAAGCAATTCGAGGCGCATCTCTTTGGAATCACTGGCGAGAATGCGGGAGAAAATGTGATGGTATCTGCGGGAGAGGATGCGCTGCATTCTCCTTGCTACCATATTCATCCTGTTGATCTCCGGTTGTTGGCGAAGCATGCATCATCGCTGGGCCCGCCGCCTCCGCCGACTTTTTCCTCGCCTGCTCCATCAGGGACAACGTCTGATAGTACTACACCTACGATGCTACGATGAGTAGACACGACGTTGCCTACATTGTTGATTTCGGAATGTTGTCTAGTTTATCTCTCTCCTACCGAAGCGGACGGTGTAATCGACTACTTCACCCATAATCTTATTTCATCGCACAAGCCAAATGACAAAGAAGACACCCGCACACCGGCACTTGGTATGATCCTCTATGAACCCGTTCGTCCCGACGATGCATTTGGCAAGACAATGGTATCCAACCTCGCAACGCGCGGTATTCATTTACAGACGCTGAATAAGTATTCATCATTGTCAGCGCAACGGAAACGCTTAGACGAGCAGGGATTCAACAGCGGACAAGCTGCTGCTGATATCGACTTCATTTGGGAACGATGGGTCAGCGAGGAGGAGAAAAAGCGCGTGGCGGGATTGGAAATGCTGGATGAGATGGAGGAATGGAGACTGCTGGCAAGAGACTATTGTATTGCATGGGGATGGAGAGAAGGAAGCAGAGCAGCTACGGGAAATCCTCCGGGGGCTTTGACTTTCGGAAGATGGATGGAAATCGAAGGACAAGAGGGAGGTTGACCAACGGTTTGTGCATTTCATCGTTGCCCCTTTTCCGACACTAAAATACCTATCCGCCATGACTGATCTACAAGTAGGGATAGGGCTGGACTGCGTTCTCTACAGTCTGGACTTTGGACTCTGCACAGTTTATGAGACATGCTGCGTAAGTCTGCCCAAAATCTCAGCTTTTCAATCTATTCCTAATTATTCGACTCCATTCTGGAAATTTATCCTCTTCTATAGACTGACATAGTTCACTTTAGACCGAGCCCAATGTATTGTAACATTATGATACAATACCATTACAGCTGTCATCGCCGCTGATGACTTCCTTTTTGGGTTAGTCCCTGCAAAATGAACACGTCCATTAGCGGCAATATGACGGTTTACCATACAATACACTGCGCGAACACAACCTCCTTTTCCCTCTTTCTGGGCCTTTTATATGCCTCTTTTCTTCTCCTCTCTTCATACATTTTTCTTTTTCTCGTCTTCGTGCTTGCCTTCTTTCTTGCCGTTGGTCCTTGGTCTCTGACCATAGTCTCTCCTTGATCAAGCTGATATCTACGGCCTCACATAACTACTAACTGTTCAGAGTACCTGTTTATCTCATAACCCTAATATCGATACTTTAATATCGCGAAAGAGAGGCTGCACGGAGCATCTGTCACTGCTCTATAACTGTTTAAGGCGGTTGGAGAACGTCTGAAGCACCAATTAAACGATGAAGTTTGTCCCCGCTTCGTTCAGCGCGGCAGCGCTTATCTCTTTCTTTACAACAGTGGAGGCAGCCGGCCATGCTCACAATCATTATCGCCTCCATCCAATACGCGAGGGTGAAAATTTGCAAAAGCGCGGGGGAGGACAGTGTCAGTTCCCTGCCAATGAGGGCTTGATTCCTATCACTCCCCATGAAAAGAACGCAGGATGGGCTATGAGTCCCAATCAGCCCTGCCGTCCGGGTGACTACTGCCCGTATGCTTGTCCGGAGGGTCAGCTATCCATGCAATGGGATCCACATGCTACTTCGTATAGTAATCCGACCTCGATTGTGAGTGAATCAGTACTTGATTATTGGACTTTGAACTTTGAACGCTAACCTCTACCTAAGAAAGGTGGCCTCTATTGCGATGAAGACGGGAACATTCAAAAGCCTTTCCCAGATAAACCCTATTGCCAGGAAGGTACTGGTGCCGTGTCTGCCGTTAACAAGTGCAATAGTCACGTCTCCTTCTGTCAGACTGTATTGCCCGGTAATGAAGCCATGTTGATTCCTACGCTGGTGACGGAACTGGCTACCCTTGCGGTTCCGGGTGCCGATTATTGGCTGTCGACTGCTGCTCAGTAAGTTTATAATCCCGACACCTACAATGTGCAACTTCGGTGGGTTCCGGACACTGACAACGTCAAGCTTTTACATCAACCCACCAGGTGTCGATTCCAACGTTGCTTGCAAATGGGGTTCCTCGTCTAATCCATTCGGCAACTGGTCTCCTTACGTTGCTGGTGCCAACACCGATAAGGATGGTCAGACTTATTTGAAGCTTGGATGGAACCCTATCTATCTACAGCCTTCCACTCCTTTTCGTGACACGCTCCCCGAGTTTGGTGTCGAAATTGTTTGTGAAGGTGACGGCTGCAATAACCTTCCTTGTAAGATCGATCCCGCCGTCAACGGTGTTAATGAGATTACCGGTAGCGGCAGTGACGGTGCTGGAAATGGTGCTTTCTGCGTCGTGACCGTACCAAAGGGCCAGAAGGCAAATGTTGTGGTTTTTGAGCGATCTAAGAGTGGTGACTCATCGAGCCCAGTGTCTTCGAGCTCTATTCTAAGTTCGACGGTTGATACTACGAGCTTGGTGACTCCGACTACGAACTCCGTTAGTACAACCTCAAGCTCGACCACGTCCGCAACTGCTACAACAATTTCCTCGGTCCAAGTGTCGACAACCTCTACTACATCTACTTCTTTCTCTTCTTACTTCTCTGCTACTTCCTCTACTCCAACTTCGTCACTTGTTATATCCGCAACACCGAGCACTTCGTCACCCTCCAGCTTCTCCGTCTCGGTTGCAATCCCAACCTCGTCCAGTGAACACGGACGCCCAATTCCGACTTCTTCTGCCTATCACCCTCACATGCCACTAGGGCTTACCGGGGCTGGGATTAACAGTACTGCCTCCGCTTCCAATTCTAGCTTTTCACGACCTAGCCCCCTAAGCAATGGAAATGTCAGAAATAGCGCACCGGCTTCGGTCCTTGGTCTGGTTTCTGTGTTTGCTGCAACTCTAATGATGGAGTTGTAGACTACTTTGGTCGTTTCGTGCTGCCTCTTTCCTCTCTTTTCCTTTTACGATGGTTACTATTGGCACGGTCACATTGTGCATGAGCATTGATTTCACGGTGTGGTTTCTTTATTGATGAGCATTTTCTTAGAGATTACTTTGTATTCGACGTCATTGTTGTTTTCTGTCATATGTTGCATTTCAAAAGGAGCAAAGCAGATGATATTCAAAATCAATTTGCTTGATAAATTTAATATATAATGCCGTCTGTGTATCGAATATATATTCGCGAATATAAAATGGTTGTCAAGTCGACGCAGCAAACTTTTCTCCAGACTCCTTGCTGATTACGTCTGTAGTGATGGGACAGCTAGTGAAGGCGTGAATCGTTCAGCAAAGCTGGCGCTAACCTTCGGCAAGGCTTAAAGCCCTAACGTTGAAGTGACTCACCATGATAGCGTTAGGGCTAGGGCTAACAGATTTCACCGCCAAGCCCTTATCAGTTTTTGACCGGCATTTTGCCGCGGCACGTGCCGTACTCGTTCTGGCCAATAACATGGTACCTAGGCCTTGGCCGCGTTGGGCTGTTGGCGCTGGAACGCCATGGCGTAGTGAAATAGGTACGGATTATACGGCTGGAGGTTACAGAGTAAAGTCGCCAATATATTTTGCAAATGCCTCCCTCTGTACACACGGTGAGTGAGTTCCTAGCATCATCGCAGAAGCCCCTTGTGCGGAGGAGTAGGTAGCCAACCGCAGGATCGATAAGCCGGCTGACAACAACAACAACAGACAAAACTAATCTCCACCCTCCGCCTCCTAATTCCTCGCCTTCGACTACTTCAGAAGAAAGACACAGCGTCCTCCGTCTCGCAACGGCGTGAACTCGCCCATCTCCTGGATGAAGGCCGCGAGGCGTCAGCGCGCATCCGCGTCGAGAATGTAATCACCACGGACGTCGGCGTGGAGACGATGGAGATGGTGGAGTTGTTTTGTGAGCTCCTTTTGGCTAGAGCGGGGGTTTTAGATCAGTTGGCGTTTGGGGAAAGGGGGATTGAGATGAGGAGGGGCTTGAGTGGCCAAGGACGCGGACAGGGACGTGGACAAGGAGGTTCTGTTCAAGCTGGTGGTCAGGGTCAGAGGGGGAAGGGGTTGTTTGGTTTCTCGTGGTTTGGGAGCCGGCAGAGTTCTGAAGCTGCAGCTGCAGCTGCAGGTGCAACTCCGCCAACGGATGCCGAAGCGAAACGAGACGATCCTAATGAGTCTAATGACGAACCACCCTGCTACCTCGACCCGCCAATTGATGAAGCTGCAATCGCCATCTTCTACGCCTGGCCCCGCTTCCCGCACGATGTCCGTGAGCTTACGATGCTCCGCACCCTACTCGCCGAACGCTACGGAAAGGAAATATCAGCGTTGGCGGTGGAGAATCGGGCGGATGTCAAGGTGCCCGAAAGGTTAGTTAAGAGTTTGCGCGTGCGGGCACCAAGTCAGGAGCTTGTTGAGAGTTACTTGAGGGAGATTGCGAGGGCCTACGGGGTCCGTTGGGGTGGGGAAGGTGGTGATGGTGAGGGTGGGGGACTGGGAAGTGCTCCGTCGGGGTTTGACGGTGATGGTGATAAGGGTGGAGGTGCTGCCGTCACCGGCACTGATGATGATACAACTGTTGGCGATAAGTCAAATATTACGGTGAATCCTGAACAGCAAACTGGACTCGACGTCAGTTCCCCAGCGAATGCTGGCGATCAGAGCAAGCCCAGCGTCTCCGCTTCAGGACCGATTCCTGCTCCGCAACGGTCCGTGCCCGGCGGGATACCGGAAGTGGATGAGTTAACGCGGAGGTTTGCTGCCTTGAGAAGGTGATGATTTTGGTATATATGTTTATGAATTACGGTTATGACTATTGTTATGGGAGATAGCATTGTAAGTGGTTCTCCATCTCACTAAATTCGGTGTTATAACTGGCACTATAACTGATCGAGTCGTAACAAAGTCTTCAATGGCAATTATCCCATACGCTCCCTGAAAAACTCAGCAACCCTAGCATACCTACAAGGGTATATATCATTAGCCAAATGAACAATACCCTACATAACTATACGGAGAATGGACTCACCCACGAAGAAACTCTCTCCGACTCTCCTCCCTCTTCAAATCAGCCCTAGATCCCATCCATCCATGCCACATGGCGGGATAGGTTTCGATATAATTGTTCCTGCCATTGCTGGCAAGCACATCCTGGTAATCTTTGACTGCATCGACGGGCTCATTTTTAGATGCAAGGACGATGTGGGGGATTGCTAGGTTTTCGGCGTCGGTTTTGTTGAGTTGGCTGATTCCTTGGATGTCAGTTAGGGCTCGAGGGATGGGATGGGGTTGATATCACTCACCCCGGATGAACCTGAGCAGATGCCGCGAATGGTGTTCTGGAGCTGGATGCCAGTGCAACGACCTTGTTTCTCTCAGCATACGGTATTAAACAGCCTGAAACCAACGGAAGCTCTCACCTTCCCACCCCAACAAAGCCCTAAACACCCCCATTTTTCAGGATCAACGAAAGGGAATCTCTCCCTTCCCTCCTGCAACACTGCGCTTAGTCTTTTCACGTTCCTCACCGGATCCGCATTTCCGCGTAGCAGTTTAGGGAAGAATTCACGCTTCTCCTCTTGAGTCCACTCGGAACAGGCATAATCGCCCTGTAGCACGTCGGGGATGAGGACGATTGCGTTCGTGGACTGGGAGAGTATGTCGGCGCCTTGGAGAGTCTGCGGGGCCGGGCCAAAGACGTCGTAGATTGTTATTATGGCGGATTTTGGGGTGGGTGGAGTTGTTATGTCTGTTTTTTCTCTTTTTGTTGGTTTCTGTGCTCGTGGCTTGAGGCTGCTCGCAATCTGGGAATAAGGGAGGAGGCGGTGGTCTTACATGTCTTTAGACCTGCTATGGTCTCGTAGGTTCCTTGGGGTTCGTAATCTGTTGCGACTGGGGGTATAGTCGTGCAGGCTTTGCAAGTCATTGTTCGTGACCAAATGGTTCTGTGCTGTACTGGTAGCCTATGTACTACTTTGGTTAGACCTCTTTGACAGAAAAACAGAGGCATTGTTCAGAGACAGCGAGACGGGTTATAAATAGTTCACTGGTTACACTGGTTCCGGATTGAAAGACCCAAGTTGCCGATTCCGGGTCTACATTGATATGAGGGAGTGGTAATTATAGTACTGTTTATTGTTGGAACAAGGAAGGGGTTTCTACATTGTAACTTAGCCCTCGTTGCCAAATGGATCTGGCGCATCGGTTTGTTCAGTATCAATTGTTTCTTTGATCAAATGCGCTTTTTAGGGTTAAGTTGTGCAGTTGGCACCGAATGAGCGCAATATAAAGATGAGCAACGCAGGCGTAGAATCATTGCTGTTGATTCCAAATACCCTCAACTATTGATGACCATGGAATGCCCCAGGTGCACACTTATTGTAAGTACTGTGCAGGCCAGACCACTCACTATGCACAACTAACGGAACCAGCAAAGAGTAGAAACCATCAAGTACAGACTCAAGCTCGACTACGAGTATACCACCAAGAGAAAGAGAGGACAGAAAAGTACTGGCTATTACCTTGAACTTTACCTGGTATGTTAGCCCTAGCATACTAAGCACAGCGTTTTACATGCATATGCTGATATCCGTCTTGCTTAGAGATGGATATATAAATGTTGGAAATACCAATTTGGCGAAAAGACGCCTTGGGATGTTAATTCAGACGAGAAAGAATCGTTTTGTGCGGTGCTGGGTGGGCAGAATGTCTTTGGGAGTTATCTGGAGAAGCATCATTCTAAGTCTGAAAGTGACAACGGCAGCAAGGAATTCGGTAATAAGAATGAAGACGCCAACATTCACAGCAAAAATCCAGAGTCCGAACACGGACCAGAAAGATATTCCAATCACGACAATAATGGCTACTACACCGAGTCATCTGACTTCATCGAGTTGGGCGTCGACGTTGTGTTCCAGTGTCAGTCCATTCCGCATATTTGCGGGAGCTGGCAGCTGCCGTTGCCAATTACGTATAGCGTCTGTTCTTGCGGGAAGACCCTGCATAGACAACCGGGTAAGCCGGACGTGAATATGGACTCGGTGAAAACAGAGTCAGAGGGGGAAGTCTTAGTCCATGAGGATCGAAACAAAACCGGGAAGGGAAACAAACAAGACCCAAGCAAAGACGATTCAAACAATGAAGGAGAGCCCGAACAGAAACACGGAAGCCAAGGTGCAGACGAGACAAAGGGCTATACGAACAAAGACAGTTCAGGTGGTAAAGACAACGAAAAGAGGCGAGATGACAGAGAAGAAAGACAGGAAAAAGACCAGGGTGATACACACAGTGAGAACAAGGAGAATCCGGACAAAGAAAGGAAAGATCAAGAGAATCATGGTGAGAAGAGCCGGAAACCAGGCGATAACGAAAGCAAAGAACGAGACGACGCCAAAAGAAAGAGCAAACAACAACACGGAAAAAGCAAGAAAAGATGCATAGGAAGCAATGAAACAGGCGAGATTCTTGAAGACAACGAGTGGAAATGGCTTCGCGAGCAAAAGGAGGCTGAGAGACGACGGCTTCTGCGACTGGTGAAGGAGTATGCGGAAAAAGGGTCGACCGCATGCTGGACAGAGACCTTACAAGAGAACGGACGCGATGTGCAGGATGTTATGGACATGATCCATCTTATGAGACAGTCGGCGTCGACAGGGACCAGGTAGGATAGGGCTTGTGGGTTTGATATATGTACGCTGTCCAACCATCAATTGATACAATTAAAAAAGAAGTATTAGGCCTACCTCAAGTGGCCGCAACACAAGCTTCAGTATTAGCCAAGAGATAGCAATGACCAAATAATGATTCTATCCAACACAGCTGAAAGTTCGGACCGCCAAGGATATCCAAATGGTATAGAAAAAAGATAAAGAATGAGCAAAATGGAAAGAAATATAAAAGCGATGACATTCGAATTCATTACATCTCGTTCAAATCCGAGAAAGGACTTTCGCCCCTGTTAGCCGACTCCTTCTTTTGTGTTGAATCGGTGCTGGCCGGTTTCGGATGGCGTATCGTCTGACCAACCGGTTCAGGCTGGTCTTCAAAGGGGCTTGGACCGACTGTCGACTTGACCGCACTGGACGAGGTGGGCGTCGTATGGTCGTTAGAACCGCCAGAAGACGATGATGGCGTGCTCTCCTGTTGTTCGGAAGAGCCCTTCTTTGAACCTGACCTGGTGACCGTCACGGGCTTGGCCGTGACGTGGCGAGCTAGAACCGGGCTGCTGTTGACTTCTGGCGCACCACCAGCCTTGGAGAGTTGGGCCTCTGTGATGACTGGGACCGCGGGTGCATCTGGCGGGGTCACCTTAAGCGAGGGCGTTGAGCCTGCCGGATTGTTCCCGTTCTGAATATTGACGACAGCCGCGCGCGTCCTCATGGCAGGCTGTGCGGGCATCGGGTCGACAACGGCATCGTTGCGATATACGGTGGTAGCCACGCTACTGCGCGTGGTGGGAGTCACGCTGGATTGACCAGACGTAAGGCCAGAAGTTCCAGACCAGGCAGAGTCGCGTAAGTCACCGGGCACGAAAAAGTGTTGCTCGGGAGAGGCACCGGGCAGCGGAGGAACAGGTGGTACGAGCCCGCCTGGGGTTTCGGGAGGCGACCGATTGGTGACACCGGGGATATATGCGATGGGGATGACATTGGAGGCACGGGTGAGAACAGTGGATGCAATGGAATTTCGGGTCTGGCCGGGTTGGGGAGGACCGGTGGATGATGATGCGCGCTCTTTTTCTTGACCGTCGGACAAGTCCTGGGATTGGTCGTTGCGTCTCTTGCGAATGAAGAACCACCATACCAAGAGGGTTACGATGGCGATAAAAGCGACACCTCCAATGACACCTCCAGCAATAGCACCGGCATTGCTCGCGCCGCCGCCGCCGGCGCGGCTGCTCGACTTGGTGCCGGAATCGGAGCTGGCGCTGGAAGTTCTTATACACTTTGGGTAAGCGCAACGGTCACAAGATTGACTGATTACGGTACAGGTAGAGCCCTTGTCGCATTTGGGACAGGGAGGAGGCGAGGAATCGCATTGGACACAACGTCTGAAGATGGAACGGGCAGCGAAGACTACACGGATAGATCATGGTCAGTTCGTTATACGGAAGAAGAAGAAGAGGAGAGGTATAGAGCGTACCATCGTGGGAGAGGGAGGAATAAGCGTGTAGAGAAGACATGATGATATGTAGTAGTTAAGGTGAATTGGGGGTGTGGCAGACCGGTCAACGGCGCTCAACAACGAAAGTACAGGGAAAAGATTAGAATATGCCCAGAAACGTCAAATCGTGAGCAATTGAAGTCGTGAATTATTATGGGAAAACGAGTGACTGCAAGTGTATCGAATGTTCAATGTTCTCTCACCCAAGCATGAGAGCTTGGAGAGAGGAAGAATTGAGGATTCAAAGAGAGCACGGAGCGGGTGAGACTGAGACTGAAGCAAGCGAGAATAGAATCTCTTGAGGAAGAAAGAGTGAAAATGAGTCAGTAAGTACAGAATAGTAATCATTAGGAGGAGGAGGAGAGGAGGATAGGAGAAGCTGAGAGATATATACACACACACCCCAGCCATATGCACACCCGTTTGATAGTCCCCGGAACAATGGTGAGTGTGGTATTCCATGATATTTCCACGACGCAGAGGACGTTAGGAACACGGCCATTAGGGCCCAGCCGCCACACCGAATTAATTACACTAGAAGACACTTAGTAGTACTAGTCTGCAGTAATAATAGTATGCAGAGATGGTATGATTGAGTCGAGAGTCGAGACTCGTTAGAGAAGACAGAAGTGAAGAGTACTAGTAGTAAGAAAAGGAATGAACCCCGTAAAAGTCAAGTTCTCCGGATTCCGGGAGACACAACTCAGCCATGGATGGATTCCTAAAAATAGAACAAATGCCACTTCTTCTGGTTCTGGTCCATGCGAGTTCAGGAGATTTCTGAATTTATGTCTGAGACGTTACAGATTGACTCCGTTCTCCGTTCTCCGAGGACCAGTTCAACAACGTATGTATTCCTTCAACTCATCTCATCACCACATACTCTGTAAACTCATCGGCGTTGAGAAGTTCTTTGGAGATCGCATTGCTGCGCTGTACAAAATACCACCAACCAGAGTCCTGGTAAGTGCAAGGAATTCCCGAAAGGAAACCCGGAGGGAAATCAACCACAGAAAGCGAGTTGGCGGTGCTCGTCAGGACTCAGGAACGAGTTTATATTATTATCTTCCCCTTTTTTTTTTCTTCTCTTCTGTCTTTTTCTCTTTTTCTCAAAAACACCGTTTCTCTTCTTTCTTTTTTTCCTCCAGTTTTTCCCTCTTTTTTTCTTTTTTTTCTCTCTTTTTTCTTACTGGATAAACCGTTGAGTACAGAGTACTAAAACCGCTAAGTACTGTTTAGTGTATGGCCCCGTGCCGCTATATCAATTGTTCCCTTTTTTATATTTTTATTYTTTTTTTTTTTTTCTTCTAGTTTAATTCTTTCATAATCCTGACAGTTGATTTTTTCTTCTTTTTCTTCTTCTTCTTTTCTTCTTCTAATCCTCTCCTAACCAGCGTGAAACTTCAATCAGACTTTGCGGCTTGTTCCTTAGCCTCCTTTTCCCGACCGCAGCTTCGTGGCCCTCTGCTGCTTGCTGCGCGTTCAATCTTTTCCTCCTTTCTTTCTTTCTTTTTACCCTCATTAAAGTCCATCGTCTCATTTCCATAAACAAATCCTTCTTCTCCCTGTCTATTAACATAGCATCTCTTTCTTTCTTCCGGTTTGTTAAAGTCCACTGAAAGTCGCCCATCGGAAGAACTCCCCCTTTCCCTGTACCATACAACATGGCCTACCCAGGCTCTGGTTCTCCCCACGAGTACGACGCTGGTCAGCATCAACTTTATGACCTGACCCCTACGGTAAGTCCTCTCCCCCTGCGTATTGATGTTTGGGTTAGGAAAAATTCAGCAAAAATTGAAGAAAAACCGGGAAGAAAATATTCAAAAAATAGAAAAAAGGGAAGAAAAAAAGGAAAAAAATAAATGACTCTGACCCATCCCCGTTCCCTTTTAGTTTCGAGACGAAGAGGATCCAACTGACGCGTCGCGAGGGTTGCTATCTAACCAGGGACCTTTCACAGGCCCTTTCGACGACCCTCATCAACGTTCCGTTTCTCCCGCACGACCTACCTCTGGATACAGCTTGACCGAAACTTACGCTCCGGACGCCCATTTGCCTGCCTATCACGACCCTTACAGTACCAGTGGCTCCTCCTATTCCAGTGACAATCCTGCTGCCGCCTTTGGCGTCCCCGGTAGAGTCGCTTCCCCTTATGATCGCAGTGATGCTTCTTCCACCGAGGCATGGCGTCAAAGACAGGTCCCCGGTGGTCCTGGCGGTTTAAGACGTTATGCCACCCGCAAAGTCAAATTGGTCCAAGGTTCGGTCTTGAGTGTCGACTACCCCGTTCCCAGTGCCATCCAGAACGCCATTCAGGCCAAGTACCGTAATGATGTTGAGGGTGGAACAGAGGAATTTACTCATATGCGCTGTGAGTATTTGCTTTCGTGCGTTCTCCTGTGTGCACACCTTTGCTGACCTCTGCTAGATACGGCTGCCACCTGCGATCCCAACGAGTTCACTCTCCACAATGGTTACAACCTTCGACCTGCAATGTACAACCGCCATACCGAACTCCTAATTGCCATCACCTACTACAACGAAGACAGAGTGCTTACCGCCCGTACAATGCACGGTGTTATGCAGAATATTCGCGACATCGTCAACCTCAAAAGATCCGAGTTCTGGAATAAGGGTGGCCCTGCTTGGCAGAAAATCGTCGTTTGCTTGGTATTCGATGGTATTGATCCTTGCGACAAGGAAGTCCTGGATGTGCTCGCCACAATTGGCATTTACCAGGACGGTGTCATGAAGCGTGACGTTGATGGAAAGGAGACGGTCGCTCATATTGTTGGTTGCCTTTTTTTCCCCTTATTTTACGTCCTCGTTGGCTAATTATATCCCAGTTCGAGTACACAACGCAACTATCGGTTACACCAACCCAACAACTAATCCGACCTACCGACGAAGGCCCTTCCGTTCTGCCACCTGTGCAAATGATGTTCTGTTTGAAGCAGAAGAATAGCAAAAAGATCAACTCCCACAGGTGGCTTTTCAACGGTTTTGGTCGCATTCTCAACCCCGAAATTTGCATTCTGATCGATGCCGGTACGAAGCCCGGTGCCAAGTCCCTGCTGTCGCTGTGGGAAGCCTTCTACAACGACAAGGATTTGGGTGGAGCATGCGGTGAAATCCACGCCATGTTAGGAAAAGGGTGGAGGCACTTGATCAACCCGCTTGTTGCAGCTCAGAATTTCGAGTACAAGATCAGTAATATTCTGGACAAGCCTCTGGAAAGTTCATTTGGTTACGTCGGTGTGTTACCAGGTGCCTTCTCTGCCTACCGATTCCGTGCCGTCATGGGACGCCCGCTAGAGCAATACTTCCATGGTGACCACACGCTCTCCAAGCAGTTGGGCAAGAAGGGTATTGAAGGCATGAACATTTTCAAAAAGAACATGTTCTTGGCCGAAGATCGTATTCTCTGCTTCGAATTGGTCGCCAAAGCCGGATCCAAATGGCATCTGTCCTACGTCAAGGCCTCCAAAGCTGAAACTGACGTGCCGGAAGGAGTTGCGGAATTGATTTCTCAGCGTCGTCGTTGGCTCAACGGCTCCTTTGCAGCCGGTATCTATTCGGTTATGCATTTCGGTCGGATGTACAAGAGTGGCCATAACTTTGTTCGCATGTTCTTTCTGCACATCCAGTTGTTGTATAACATGTTCAACACCTTTTTGACTTGGCTTGCGTTAGGTGAGTACCGTTCTTTTTTTCATGCTACAATTTTTTGCAGTCTTTGGTTGCTGACGCTCTGGCCCTTTTTATTTTATCTACAGCGTCATATTACCTCACTACAACTGTCATCATCGACCTTGTTGGAGAGGGTGAAGGGAGTCAACCGGGCTTTCCCTTCGGCAGCAAAGCCTCTCCGATCGTCAACACAATTGTCAAATATATATATCTCGCGACCGGATTGCTGCAGCTAATTTTGGCCTTGGGTAATCGGCCAAAGGGTTCCAGATACTCGTACCTTATGTCCTTTGTGATATTCAGTGTCATTCAGACATATGTCCTCGTGGACTCTGTATACCTTGTTTACCAAGGTGTCCACAATGGATTAGGACTTGACATCAACCATGGAGCGATGGCATTCGTCAAGTCGTTTTTCTCTTCCTCCAGCGCTGGTATTATCCTCGTCGCTCTTGCCTCTACATTTGGTCTCTACTTCGTGGCGTCATTCTTGTATATGGATCCATGGCACATGTTCACCTCATTTCCGGCGTACTTGCCTATGATGTCGTGCTACATCAATATCTTGATGGTGTACTCTTTCTGCAACTGGCACGACGTTTCATGGGGCACCAAGGGTTCCGACAAGGCCGATGCGCTTCCGTCTGTGAAAACGTCGGCTGGAGATGGGAAGGACGCCACGATAGAAGAAATCGATAAACCGCAGGCGGATATCGATAGCGCGTTTGAGGCAACGGTGAAGCGTGCGCTTTCGCCGTATGTCCCTCCCGAGGAGCATGAAGAGAAGAGCCTGGATGACTCGTACAAGAGCTTCCGTACCAGGTTGGTGACATGCTGGGTCTTCAGCAACGCCCTCCTGGCGGTTTGTATTACGAGTAAGAACGTTCATGAATTTGCATTTACTGTAAGTTTCTTTCCCCCTTCTCTCGTTGCTGTTGTTGCTGTTGTTGTTATCCGTACTAACACTCGTTACAGAGTCAATCGACGGTACGAACCCAACGTTTTTTCCAGGCTCTCTTGTGGTCCAATGCTGCCGTTGCCGTTTTTCGTTTCATTGGAGCATGCTGGTTCCTGAGTAGAACTGGTATTATGTGCTGTTTCGCTCGCCGGTAGAAGCAGGCCTCGGGTTAACTTGATTCTTTCAAGGAAGAGTCCTTTTTCTTATTTTGGTACATTTTTAGTCTTTCCTCTTTGTATTTACATACGGTGCTCGTTCGTTGTGTTCTGGTCGTTTTGGTAATACTGTCTTTGCTGTCGAGTTTGGATTTGTTTGATTGCGGAGAGTATTTGATATCTCGTAAATTATCAGCGATTGTCATGAATGGGATGCATTGGATTTGTTGTCTTCTACTAGGCAGTTGGCAGTTTCTGTTCGTTATGATATGTAGCAATAACTGGTGTCTGTAGTGTTGATATGTCTCCCTCCTTAAGATACGGGCGAGGATGAGTGAGTGGTGGCGGCCAATAGCCCATTCTAAATTGCCCGCCGAAACCCCGCAGGTTTCTCTCCTCCAACACTCACTCATACACCGCGCCATAAAAGCTTCTCTTCCTCTCTACAATTTGGAAAAGTCAAACTTGACGTCGCTTCCTACAACGGACTAATCCCAAGCAAGCTCTGTTTATTTTGACCGCGAGAGCGGGGTGTTAGCAAAGATGTTGAAGATATGGTCTATGGTACGGTCCTTCTTGTAAACTTCCTAGCCCGGTCTCTCGAACTAACCTTGAGAGTAGAAGCAAAAACAACAGCAAGCCGAGAATGCGGACGGAGGAGCAGGCAAGAAGAAGAAGAAGGTCACGGCTGCGCAGTTACGTGTCCAGAGAGGTAGCGTCTATGGCCTATGCCGTGGCTGTCATTTACGGTCTTATACTGACATGTCCACAGACCTTCAAGATCTCTCGTTGGGAAACACAATGAAGCTATCCTTCCCAAACCCCGACGACATCCTGAACTTCACCCTCACGATCGAACCGGACGAAGGCATGTACAAAGGCGGCGTGTTCCATTTCACCTTTGCCATTAACCAGAACTTCCCGCATGACCCGCCAAAGGTCAAGTGCACGCAAAAGTTGTATCATCCGAATATCGACCAGGAAGGGAATGTGTGCTTGAACATTCTGAGAGAGGATTGGAAGCCGGTTTTGAACTTGAATGCGGCTGTTGTGGGGTTGCAGGTTGGTTTGTCGTTTTTATTCCACTGTTGGTGCGTGTTGCTGACGAGGTCTGTCTATTCGGTTTAGTTCCTCTTCCTTGAACCCAATGCTACGGATCCTCTCAATAAAGAAGCGGCCGAGGATCTCCGGAGTAACCGTGACGCTTTCAAACGGAATGTGCGCACGTCCATGGCTGGTGGGAGTATTCGGGGGGTGCAGTATGAACGCGTTATGCGATAAGTCGAGCTGGAAACGCGATGATATTACCAGTTATATCATAGCCTGTTGCTACGGTATCGCAACCATATCCACCAGTTCTTTTGAATCTGGCGATCGTCCCATTGGCCGTCCGTACTAGGCGTGCATTGTTTAAGTTACATGTCGCCACGGGGGATTATGTTACCATCACGGATGCGGCTGGTTGTTGATGCTAGCGATGCTAGCGATGATAGGATGATATTATGATTGTTACGACAGAACATGGATAAATGGAATGGGAGAATGAGGATAAATCGGGATGGAGTGTTTGTTTAGGTCGAGACGTCGATGCCGTGGTATGCATTATTACCGTGCTTTGTGGAAGTCTTGCTAATTTGATATTATGGTCTTAGTCGCTCTGCTGTCTGGTATCGAATTGCATACGCAGAGTTAGCAGCGGTAAGTGATAAGGCATATTTGGATATTAGCTAGCGAATAGATGTTTCGAATCTTGAAGGAAATATATAGGTACGGATGGCATAATCCAAATGCACTGATTGGTGGACTTCTCAGTTCCCATACGGTAGTGGTACAACCCGACTCGATTACCATACAATAGAGAAAAAAGACAAGCAAATTCAACCCGGCACACGGCCCTCACAACTTGCTAAACGACAATCCATAGTGATTCCAACAGTCAAGGCCGTGCCAAGCAAGCAACGAATCAACGAACAAGGGTGAAGACCGCATGTTCTTGTCTAATCGGGTGGTGCTGTTTATGCTTGGGCAGCGCGCTGCTGCTCGAGACGGGTGTAGTAGGAGTCACGGGCGCGGACGCGGGGGAGGTGGAAGCCTGGCTTTTGTTAGTCGGGTTGAATTTGGACCATTCTGGGAATGTTTCTCGCTGTACGTACCGTACCACCAGAAGTAGCCGGAGGTGGTTCCTAGACCTGGTTGTTGGGTGGTTAGTTAACATGTCTAAGCTGTCCTTTGGAGATTGGCCTGTTGACGAGACTAATGGTCGTGTTTGTTTCTTCTTCTCCTTCTCTTCACAGGAACCGTATTCGATTTCTCTGAATTGCTTTTTGTTTTGCATGTCTCCGGTATTTCCGCATCGTATGGTGTCTGTCTTCCTCTTCAAGCCGCCACAAAGAAACCAAGAACCAAACCAACTCACCGAAAGCGGTGCTAAGGTCGAGAACGAGACCGCGGCGAAGCATCTATATACATAGCATGACAATCGTTAGTACGTAGATTGGTTGAATTGACCCGACGTTCAATCAAATCCATGCAGACGGAGAAAGCAGCCGATGGATAAGCGGACTGGGGTGTGGGAGTGTGTCTCTCTGTGTGTCTTAACATACGCCGGTGATGGGGGGGATTGCGAAAGCCATGGTGACGATTGGAACTGAGTCCTGCTGTTGTTGTTGTTATTATTTATTTGGGTTGAGTGGTGAGATCGATGTGATGTTCGGGTGAGTCCGTCCTTGAGGTGGTGTGGGATTGGTAAGCGATGATCCGATATTAGTGGTTGATTGGTTGGCGGCTTTGGCGGCCGTTTAACCGTTTAACGGATGCTTTCTCCTTTCTATGGACTTTTCTCTTGGAAATGCGGTTGCTGTCTTACCGTCTTAAGACGCTCACGTGGTTCAGATAGACCTCAGAAAGCCGTCTTCTTCGCCGTCGATAACATCCCCCCCCCCCCCAGAACACTCGTCCAACGTCATGTCTTCAACTCCTACGCTCAAACGTCCATCGTCCTCTCTAGAACCCTTCGATGATGAGTCTTCTGCGAAGCGACTGAAGCGCATCCACTACCACCACCATCACCGGCTGTCGCGTCCCGTTGTTCCCATCCAGTCCGAACCGGCCATCGCAGATGACTCGTGTGTGGACTTCTATATGAATCGCATAGTCGGACAGTCGCTGAGAGATGCCGGGTTTGATCTGTCTGATCCCGTTGCGCTGGATAGCTTTCGCAATGCTACCGAGGAATGTACGTCGGTTATACAGTTCACCATGCATGGCTTTACAGTAGCAACTAACTGACTGATCCAGACATCCTGAACTTTCTTTCTTATATTCGCCAGTCTATGCTTTCCTCTCGACGCATAAAACCTATTCCGCAAGACTTCGACCATGCCTTGAAGTGGAACTCTTTGACTCCCGACGACCTCCTCCCATACATCACACCTCTGTCTGTTGATCCCAATTCCGAATATAAGTCCATACCAACACTTCTGCCTAGCCCCCCACCCGAAGATGAAGATCTGTTTGCGCCTCTACCCATTCTGGGCCCGGAGTTGAGCGGCGAGGATGATCGTGCCAGGAGAGCGTATATCCCTAAGCACTTCCCCCAATTTCCCAGCAAACATACCTACCGCTATACGCCGGTCTTCACAGAGCGAGAACAAGATCCTCGCAAGATTCGCGAACGCGCCACCGAGGAAGGTCGGTATGGTGAGGAGGCGTTGCGCAAATTGGCCCGTGCGGCGTCCAAGGATACGCACCTGGGTGCGGTGGGACGAGAGAAGAAACTATGGGGGCGGAGAATGGAGAGCATGGATAGCATGTTTGAGAAGACGGTCAAGGGATTTACGAAGCGAATGCAAAAGAATGCGTCGGTAGGAGTGGCTGCGGAGTTGGATGAGGGCCCTCTGGCCGAGAAGGAATTAAAACCGCCGCAGTCTAAGATACCGGGGAATCTTGAGTTTGGGCCTGTTGTCAACTGCGAGAGGCATCTGTGGCGGCGGATCACGTCTGGTAACAGTCGGCGAGTCGAGAAACCGGATGAAGGGAATGATGAAGGAAAAGGTATTGCAAGGCCGGAAGGGTTGGTGGCGGGCACGTAGAGTGCATGCAGGTTGGCGTCGCGGCGTTTAACGTCTTGTTTTTTCTTTCCTGTTTTTCAGTATGCGAAGATACCCATTCCAATAGAGCATGAACTTGAAGCATCAAGAATAGACGTTCCCAACTCAGCCAAACTCAACCGTATATGCAATATATACATATAGTAGTACACAACACAACGTGTATATATCAATTCAAGGCTTCGAATTCGACCCTTTCTCGCCAGAAGACGATTTCTTTTCCTCCTCTGCGATTCGCAGCCGCTCCCATGCCGTCGTCTCAACCGTCAATCCACCCGCACATCTAAGCAACCCATGTCAGTATAACATTCCAAATAGCGCAAGCAAGAAAAAGGACAAGACAAACCTCCTAAACAACCGAATAACAGGCAAGCAAACCGGCCTTCCGCCCACTGTCGCCGGCGCATGGCACGCGAATTGCTCCATCTCGAAAAGCGGACATTTCTCCAGCTCAACGGGGGTTCCCTTGCGCAGTTTTGGTTGGAAGTTTTTGGTAGTGAAATTGACGTGTTCCGGGAGGGCTGAAGCGTCGAATATAGGGATTAGAGGGGCCATTGTGGTAGTGTTGTAAGGTTGGCAAGACTATGTATGTACTGTACGGAGCAGGCTGCGGTATTGAAGTCTGGCTATGCTACCGGTATCGGATGCGGAATAAATACCAAAGTATCGACCGGCAACTGGCAACTGGCCTAGTATCAATGATAGTCGACGCGTACTCCGTAATTGACATGTATCCTCAACATCGGCTCGGTTAACATCAATGCCTCAATTTACTCGCCAGGCCGGAAAATATGGCCTCGGTCTTCGGGGAGAAAGCGCTTGGGGAGGCCAGCGAGGAGGGACTGGATGAGGTTGGTCTTTACTCCGTATTCTGTACATAAATCGGTAGCAGTTGCTGACTCTAAGCAGTTTCTACATGACTTGAGCTCTCTACATCTCCCAAACGATGTTGCATACAATGCATTAGACTACGGTCTGGGAATCCTGGAAGTAGAACAGCTGCTCGAGCTGTTCATGCCCGTGTCTTCCGTGCCGGTGGCCAGCCTTCAGGCGGAAGACGAGCGCGTCTTCGACCGTGATCAGGAAGGCTTCTCTCAAGATTATAATGACGAAGGGACCACCTCAAGTGCTTCCTCCATACCCATATTCCGTACCACGTCCACCGGTCCTGTTGTGGAAATCTCTAGCTCTTCTTCTGCGGCCGGAAAGTCGCACTTCCTGTACTACCTCACTGCCGTTGCCATTCTGCCGGCATATTACAAAGGGGTAAGGCTCGATGGTAGAAATGCGGCTGTTGTCTTCATCGACACTGATGGCAGATTCGATGCGGATCGTCTGTTAGCCGTTGCGAGAGGGATTGTACAGAGTAAGGGAATGGTGAACGCGCACCCGAATACTTTGGGATCGGACGACTCAAACGGCATGGACGTAGAGGCAATGCTCTTCTCTGCTCTCCATCACGTCCATGTATTCCGTCCGCAGTCTTCGTCGTCTTTACTTGCCACTCTGCGAGACTTGGTCCCTCACCTCTTCGATATAAATCGACACGTTTCTTCATCACGTCCGCTGCACGCCATTATCCTGGATAGCGCCACTGCGTTTATTTGGCAGGATAAATTGCGCGACGACATAGCCAGGGTCGAAGAGATAGGACGGTCGTCTGCGGATATTGAACGTGAGCGGCTTGAGAGAAGGAGTTTCCAATTGAGCATTCTTTATACCGATTTACTGGCAGAGTTGAAACGTCTACAGTGCAGACTTGGCTGTGCCGTTGTTTACACTTGTACGGCTTGGAGTGGACAGAAAAGGGCCGCTCCTGATTCTGACCCGGCGCAAGATCACGGTCTGTATCATCTTGGTGCAGGTGTGAAGCTGCAAGGACCGTCATTGCGTCCTCCTCTCCCTCCGCCTTGGGGATTCTTTCCGCATTTACGACTAGTTGCCCGTCGGGATGGTGTAAAATCCTTTCCGCCGGGTTGGTCGGTTGAGGAGGCTAGACGGGATGCGCCTAAACGTCAAGAGGTGGTTCGCAGAAACAGGTTCCTGGCTAGTGTCAACGCGTGGGGAAGTGAAGGGTGGCAGCACAATGTGGTGGAGGTATTGAAGAAGAAGAATGGGTTTTCATTCTACATCGACGCCGCTGGCGTTAGAATAGATGGATCATAGTCGAGCACACCGCGCGTTTACTCCTGGCTGAGCAGCTTTTCGACACTCTCAGTAGTAGTGTTTCCTCCACTCAATACGACAACGACATCCCAACCGTCCTCCCCTCCCTCCCTCTCGACCACTCTCCGGAACTCCTCATCGAACAAGCATACAGCCAGCCCTACTACTGCGCTCGGCTCGACGACCATCTTCATCTCCTGCAACACCAGCCGCAAGGCAGCTTTGATCTGCTCCTCCGTCACGGAAAACACGCCAGATACCTTGTTGTTCTGCTTATCCGAAATGACCTCCCAATTCAACAACCCCACCGGCGTCCGTAGCCCATCGGCGATGGTGAGTGTCTTGACACTCTCCACCCTCGTCCCGGACATAAGACCACGCCGACAATCATCACCACCCTGAAAACTAGGTTCCGCCCCGAACACTCGCGTGGGTTTATCGGAGAAATATGTTGCAACGCCCGCGTTGAGCCCACCACCACCAATGGGTGTTATGACTGCATCTGGAGACAGTTTCGCGGAATCATTCCTCTGCTCACTTACAAGCTCGGCATATTGTCCCTCCAACTCCAACCCTGTCGTCCCCTGCCCGCAGATTATGTTGAAGTCGTCGTAAGGCGGCACCAGAATCGCCCCGGTCTCGCTCTGAACCTTGGAAACCACGGCTTCACGTTCAGTGCTCGTCGAGCCACTGAATATTACCTTCGCGCCGCACGACTTGGTTCGTTCTATCTTCAACGGTGTCGATATGCGTGGCATGATTATGTATGCCGGGATGTTGAGCGTGGATGCAGCTAAGGATAGGGCTTGGGCATGGTTTCCTACGATAGTTAGCATTTACTTTATTTAATAGATACATAGGTATACTGTAGATGATACCGGAACTATGCGTGATTACCCCCCGTCTCCTAACTTCTTCCACCCCCCGCTCCTCGATGAGTTTCAGCAATGCATGGAACGCACCGCGGGGCTTGAAAGCGCCCATTCGCTGGTGGTTCTCGCATTTGAAAAAGAGTCGGATTCGGGGATTTGCCGGTTTCTGACCTTCGTAAGGCGTTCCCTTCAAAGACTCAGGGGATTGCGGGGATGAGGCTACCGTGTTGAGTGCTTTGCTGGTTAATAGCGGCGTTCTGTTCACTAAATGTTGGATGAGGTCGTAGGCATCGTGGATAGCGGTTGGGTTCAGGGATTTGGCGGTTTGGGAGGGATTGTTAACCATTATTGATGCCTGTAGTAATCCGGGCGGTTTTGGTCAATGCTGAAAAAAACAACCAGATGTCGAGATTACGAGTTGCCCGGCATCAACAGACAGACATATCCAATTAATAATCCTAGTGCATCATAACTTTTTTGAAATGCTACTATAAATATTGGTATCTATATTACATTTATTTCTGGTTCTCGGGACGGAGGGCACTGCATCGTGTTAGTATATACTCGATACTCCATGTTGAGTCCAAACTTACCGAACAGCCTTGCCAGCGCGCCAGATCTCGAGGTCACGGATGTCCTGCATCTCCTTCTCATACTTCTCGCGGTAGTCCTTCTGGGAGTTGTACGAAAGGGCACGCTCGGTCTCGACGCCGTCGCGGACACTGTTGTAGAGCTCGTTGAACAGAGGCTTCAAGCTGTCCCTGAAGCGGCTAGACCAGTCGATGGCCCCACGGCGGGCGGTAGTCGAGCAGGCAGCATACATCCAGTCCATGCCGTTGGCGCCGATCAAGGGGTACAGGGACTGGGTGGCCTCCTCGACGGTCTCGTTAAAGGCCTCGGACGGGGTGTGGCCGCGCTCGCGCAGAACCTCGTACTGTGCGAGGAACAATCCGTGGATACCACCCATGAGGCAACCACGCTCACCGTACAGGTCGGAGTACACCTCCTTTTCGAAAGTCGTCTCGTACAGGTATCCCGAGCCGACGGCGACACCAATGGCCACGGCCTTTTCCTTGGCGTGGCCGGTGACGTCCTGGTAAACGGCGATGGAGGAGTTGATACCACGGCCCTCACGGAAGAGCGTGCGGACGGTACGGCCGGAGCCCTTGGGGGCGACGAGGATCACGTCGATGTCCTTGGGGGCTTCGACCTTGGTGAGGTCCTTGAAAACGGGAGAGAAACCGTGGGAGAAGTAGAGAGTCTTGCCCTTGGTGAGCAGAGGCTTGATGGAGGGCCAGGTCTCGGATTGAGCGGCGTCGGAGAGCAGGTTCATGATCACAGTGCCCTTCCCGACGGCGGTGGTCACATCGAAGAGGTTCTTTCCGGGAATCCAGCCATCCTGGACGGCTTCCTTCCACGAGGCACCGTCCTTGCGAACCCCAACAATGACATTGAGACCGTTGTCTCGCAGATTCAGGCCCTGGCCGTGGCCCTGGGAGCCATAACCAATCAGCGCAAGGGTCTCGTTCTTGAGGTATTCCTGGAGCTTTTCACGAGGCCAGTCCTCGCGCTCATAGACAGGCTCCTTGGTGCCCGCAAAGTCGATTGACTTGAAGCCGCGAACGGGAGCAGCACCGACAGAGACACGAGGTACAGCAGCGGCGGCAGCCAAGGCAGGTCGCGGAAGAGCGGCGGAGATACCGGTACGGGGAACCGCCACACGGGCGAGGCGAAGGGCACGGGGAACAGCACGGGAAGCCATTATTGTGAGGAGACGAAGGAATAGGAATTGGCGGGTGAGAAGGAAGAGAAGAAGATGGAGAATTCGACGAGAGGAAAAAGTCAGAGAAATAAAATACGGCACGTGTTTCGGTGAAATTTCGCCGATAACGGAGTAGGATTACACGTCATGTGATTGGCTGATGAGTCATATATGAGTCACCGCTCTAACCTTATCCCGATGGATACCAAAATGCTTTCCGACATCCTATCTACTACGACTACGTATTATGCTCATCTTGGATGCTAAAGAAACGAGAAGACAACTTGCGCTGAGATGTGAATGGCCATGCGCAATGATTCAGGACAACAGCAGACCCCAACATCAGAGAGAAAGCCATCGTCCCAATCCAAGGATGGACCGGATTCACAGGTTCCCCGGCAAAATAAGCGCAAACAGTTAGACACATACTTGGGACCGGAGGATGCCATTGGTGAGGGGGATTCGCGTGTCTTGTACGACCTCGTTCTCCCGCCGAACGCATTCGAGAACATCCGTGATGAAGTGACCTGGCAAAAGATGTACCATCTGTCTGGTCAAGTCCCGCGACTCGTTGCTGTACAAGGACAATGCAGGTCCAATGGATTGGTTCCCATATATCGTCATCCAGCCGACGAATCGCCCCCGTTGCAGCCGCTCACGCCCACCGTGGACCAAATCCGTGTGATCGTCGAGCGTATCTTGGGACATCCACTCAACCACGTTCTCATACAACGGTACCGTGATGGGCAAGATTGCATTTCGGAGCATTCGGATAAAACACTTGACATAGTTAGGGGTTCCTTCATTTGCAATGTCAGTTTGGGAGCGCAGCGTGTTATGGTACTACGCACTAAAGCTTCCGGCGGTGAGCGTGACAAGCAAACGGAGTCGGGCAGGCGATCTCAACGTGTTCCCTTGCCTCACGAATCGCTCTTCATCTTGGGTGAAAAGACCAACATGAGATGGTTACATGGTATCCGACCGGACAAACGCCCAGATTCGGTCAAATCGGCAGAAGATCGCGCGTACGGGGGCGAGCGCATTTCGCTTACTTTTCGATACATTGGTACATTCACTCATCCTGTCGTTGGTACTATCTGGGGACAAGGTGCCGTCTCCAAGTCCGAAGAACAGGCCGGCGCCGTGGTTCACGGAGACGCTGGTCAGACGGAACAACTCATCCGCGCGTTCGGGCAGGAGAATCATGAGACCGAGTTTGACTGGGATGCAGTTTACGGAAAAGGCTTCAATGTTGTCAACTTCGTTACTGCCGCTACTGCGAAACTCGTTCTCAGCGGAGATTCATTGATAGACCTGCGTGTGCGGCTATGCCTCGAGGAGAGCGGTCTGCGCCATGAAGTCACAGATCCTACAGATTCAGGAGTTGAAGAACGTCCCTTGTACATTAGTCAGGAAGGCGCAATTGTTGGTGATTTCAACATCCTCGTTCATCTGGGCGAACGTGCTCCAACGCGACCAGGTGTGGACACGTTGTCTGGTGGTGGGAAACTTCTCCAAATTGAGGAATTCCTTAAAAGCTGGAGAGAATATCGTGGAGGTGAAATAAAAAAAGGATTTGCACAGTCGGACTCCTGGGAGCAATATTTTGCGCAGGATAGTCGCAACTATCTGAATGGAAACGTCTTTGGAATAGATGACTGTTCTCTATGGCCGGTCCTGAGAGAGGTTGAGCAGGAGACAGACCTGCTGTCTGCGGCGCGATATCCTCGTCTATGTCAGTATTATGATCGCGTGGGAAAGCGAGGTTGTGTGAGGGCGGTTTTGGAGGAGATGGCCGTCTAATAATGAATGACACTGCTATCGGAGCATGTGCATGTTAACTGATCGGCCGTCATCAATGACGCTGGCTGGCGACTGGTGGTGAAATAACCCTATATTCTTTGTTCTCTTTGTCACCCTCAATCGTAGAATTCAAAGAAAAAGAATTTTTCGTACTGCTGTTGTCTTCATTTCTGACTTCACTTCTCCGATGCTCTTTGTTTGCAGACGAGCGTCGAATTGCCGACATAACCTCGGTTCAACATAGTTGATAGATAACCAGTATGGACATGACACATATAAGTGCATGGCTATGTATGCCCGCCTATGTGGAACTCGACTTCAAATCTTCCAAAGACTCTATTGACTTGAGAGCTGGTACCAGACTGTGCTACTGGTAGTGCTCCTTTAACATTGATAAATCTTGAAGTTGACAATGTCGGCGCCCGAATATTCATCATACAAATACTACATTGTTCGATTCCCCCAAGAATACCAATATGTGGCACACGTGGAGATCAATCGGCCAGAGAAGCTGAATGCATTTATCGAAGAGTATGTTCCCCTTTCAAGACAGCAATCATACCAAAGTACAGAATACTGACGAAGCCAACTAAATAGAATGTGGCTCGAAATGGGCCGTCTCTTCACCCAGCTCTCGGACGATCCCAACGTCCGCTCCATAGTCCTCTCCGGTGCAGGCGAAAAGGCGTTTACTACAGGCCTCGACGTCCAAGCCGCAACGACAGGCTTGCTGTCTAACATCAACACGAGCCAAGCCGACACAGCGCGCAAAGCCGTCCAGATGAGACGCTTTGTGAGCCAATTCCAGGAATGCATCAATGCGGTTGAGAGATGCGAGAAGCCCGTTATTGTCGCGATGCATGGGTACTGTTTCGGACTGGCCATTGACCTGTCCACGGCGGCTGATGTGCGAGTTTGTTCGAGTGACGCCAAGTTCTCCGTGAAGGAGGTTGATATTGGGATGGCGGCAGATATTGGTACGTTGAGTCGATTGCCCAAGATTGTTGGGAGTCTGGGCTGGGTGAAGGAGGTTTCGTTGACGGCCAGGACATGGGGAGGTGAGGAGGCAAAACAAGTTGGGTTTGCCAATGAGGTTTATTCGCACGGCGGGAAAGGAGCAGCTGTTCGGGGGGCTTTGGGGCTGGCCGGCCTGATTGCCGAGAAAAGTCCGGTTGCCGTGCAGGGGACTAAAGAGTTGTTGAATTGGTCGAGAGATCGAGGTGTTGCGGATGGATTGCGGTATACTACCGTGTGGAATAGTGCTGCGTTGCAGACGGGGGATATGCCTCAAGCGTTGCTTTCGGGGGTGAAGAAGAGGACTCCAACGTTTGAGAAGTTGTAACTACTCAATTGTCTTCGAACGACTATGCTGGTACATATACGATGGTCTACATTGACATAATATGACTACTAAATTTAAAACCAAGACTGTGCACTGCTCTATGACTGCCAGACGTGCAATTTTCATAAACCGCGCACATAACTTGAAGCCAGGCCCGGTAGATTGCGATGTCGTCCTCTATACATCAATTAGCTCAAAGTACCTGATTTGTCGAGCAGGGTATTGCTGGAATAGAAACGAAAAGCAACACATGCCAAAGACTCAAAGACCAAGAACAAAATATCATGACATTATCCCCTTTCTCTGACTAGGCCAAAGCTGGCCTCGACAGCATCTCTCGCCACAGAGGCATCTCACTGCGTTCGGGTCAACCTCCCTAACCCCTCCCAGGTAGGGTTATAATCGAACGTGAACTCCGTGAAGGGGATGTCCCGCATGGCAAAAAGAGCAAGATCATAAAGACGGCTATCACCATGATTCCTCGAAACCGGGAAAATTTTGCAATTGGGATTGCATGAGTGATTAATGAATCGGCTAGGCGACCGGAACCTCTGTCCGTCGACAAGATACGTCTTGTTGTCGTTGAGCAGAAAGTCAAGGTTGAAAAGTTACGACAAGACAGTCGTAAGTACGTCCGCCTAGTGAATTCTCCCGTAATTCAGCCTTTTCGGCCGTGATCACTTCGCCCAAATAACAATCGATGAATTGGCCGGCTCGAACACAGTCCGGGGAGCGGAGGCCTGGACACGTAACGCATGTTAGTCGATTACGACTTTCATCATGAATTTCAGCGAAACTCACCAAAGCCTCGATCCCAGTGTGGAAGATCCCAAGGCAGACGGTCCGACCGTGCTGCACAACACGATTCCAACAACCCCCGTCACACCCACAATAAGGAGTACACTCATAAATCATGGAGGATCGCTCAAGAAAGTCTGGAGTCAGCACGAACAGGTCAGGCGCTTCTTTTGCCTTTCCGTAAGGGGCAATGAGATCATCTGGATCACCCTCCTGGGATAGACATGAGCACCGTGACGGATCACAGATGCCATTACACGCGCAGCCTCCGTTGAAGGATTCGTCGACTTCTTCAATACCGGGATGCAGCTTGTAGTCGTTGATAAACTCAAAGTCCGAAGCAAAGGCTTCAATAAGCTGTTCATCTTCCACAGCGAGAGAAACTGTCGGCCCTGTTATTGACGATAGTTTCCTTTCTAGAGAATCATGGAGCTGGCTGTCGACGGTAACGAATGAGTCCTCTGACGAGCTCTTCGATGGACTCACGACATAATCTTCCGTGCTGAGAATAACAACTTTGCGGTTAACCTTTGGAAAGTGTATACGCACTTTGCGCTGCCACTCGTTTTCCATACCTCGAACTCTTGAAATCCCAGTCTGCTTCCTGGAGCTTCTTTTCAAGCTGACGGGACGGTTTAGGAATTACAACGCTGACAGTCTTGAGACAGGTGCGCAAACTGTCCAGATCATGGTTTAAACTGTCACAGTACCCACTGCTCCAGGGACCATCACGACCCTGAGGAGTCGGCAGCACTGGTGGTATAAGCCACTGACCAGATAGGGCTGTTGTCGAATACAGATATTCGACGTTTTGATGTATATTCGAGTATCGTATTCGACGTCTAAAAGCCGTCGAATAAATATTCGATATCGTATTCGCCGTCTCAAATCACGTCGAATAAATATCGCCGTCGGTACTGCCGATATTCGTCGGATATCGACTTTCGTCACGTGCTCGGAAAATTTAATTTCCGCCACCATAATTTTTTG
>HG983375.1:63340-78325 GCA_900006255.1 Xeromyces bisporus
GTCTKTGATGCTGACGGCAGGTATTCCGAGGGGTTCTCTCCAAGACGAATAAACTCGACGAGTTGAACTGTTTCAATTCATGATGCTTCGGCCTCCTAAGCTCATTATTGTTGATTCCCTAAGCCCAGCAGAAAAGCAATCGGCAATTTTTTTCTCCAATCTCCAGTCCGACTTTGATGAATCCAGCCTTGGATCGTCGGCTACAATAAAACCGTGAAATAACCACTGGTTATGGAGAACACGGCCCAGCGGCCCAGCGCTAGTGCCTTTGCAGAGCTTGGCTTGCAGGCTGCAGCGAGCAATCTTGAATCATTCGATCTGGAGATTATTATTATTCTGGACTCGAGCGGACTCCTATTTTTGATTAATCTTGTATCAGTTATGGAGGAGCCGAGAGGAGAGACTCCGCGCCCTGCGCTGCTGGGCTTGCAAGAGAATTCTTATATCTTGCTTATTTTCATTTCATTTCATTTTGGCTTTTGATTTTTTTCCTTTCTTTTATACGGTACCAGTTTTACTTGATTTTTTGTTGATATCTGATCCTACTCCGGATCTCATCGACGGGCCTGTGAAACCGGCTGATCCACCAAGATTATTACATATCTCCCCATATATAAAAATCCATCCGCCTACATCCGACCATCACGAAACGCAGACGAGTTGACAGAGGAAGAAGAGAGCCTAGAGCAAGAAGCACAATAATGGCCATATTGGACCCCGAGAAGCGTCCGAAAGGACTCCGCATGCCCTCCTTCTCCTCCAAGAAAACCAAGAACCTGCTGAAATCCTCACATAAGAAAAACATGCCAGAACCGGAGCCAGAGCCAGAGCCGGAGCCGGAGCAGGACTCGGAGTCGCAGTCGCAGTCGCAGCCACAGCTGCCTGCGCAGTCGTCTGACGCTCCCCCAACGCTGGAGCTGCCGTCGTTCAGAAATTCGCCTACTTTTACTGAACGGCCCGAATCTGGATTTGGACCTGGACCTGGACCTGGACCTGAGGCCGAATCCGGATCCGAATCCGCATCCGCACCCGTACCCGTCCCTGAACCGTCAACGGGGTCATTCAGCAAGATCCCGAGTCCCCATTCCCCGCCGACTGGTCCTTTGCCGCCTATTCCCCAGCATCATTCGAATGAACGGCCCTTTGACAGGTTCGACAGGCCGCCGCCGCCGCCGGTCATAAACACACCCGACGGTATTCTGCGAAATTCCAACCCTATAAATCCGCCATCCATTGTGGCGACATCGTCACCGCCGGACCACGAAAATGAACCCTTGGATCTCTACATCCCTGAACCGGAATCCGTGGATCCCCTCTCAGACCCAGATTCGGAGGCAGCAGTCCCCGTTGGGGAGCCAGGATTAGCACTCGGCAATCATCATATAGAGGAGGACAGAGAAGGAGAAGAGCTAGCGGTAGAAGAGGAAGAGGAGGAAGAACGAGAAGAACAAGAAGATGAAGAAGAGGAAGAAGAGGAAGAGCCATTGACGCCCCCCGATATCGTGGAGGTGGCGCCGCCTCTGACTAAGGTGCATTTTGCCTGCTATCAGGATCACCGGACGATGCCGGTTTCGCATAATGCGTGGTATTCGATACCGTGCATGACGTGTCGGAAGATGGATAGGGAGGTGCGGTTTCGGTGTGTTTTTTGTTGTCTGCGGGTTTGTGGAGATTGCTTTGAGGGCTTGCAGAAGTGTCAGGATCGGTCGTTGGCGCAGTTTTTGGGGGCTTCGGAGAGTGAGAATAGCGATTGATTTTTGAGGTCTTTTTTCGGTTGGKTTTTTTTTTTTTTTTTTTTTTTTTTTTGTTTATTACTTGGATTGGGATGCCATTTGCGATTGTTTATTTTTTATTTGAATTTCTTAAGGAAATCTGCGCAGTATATAGATACCTCTAACAGTATATATAATATCATGAATACTGGTACATTATCATTATCATGGAAACAGCTAGTCATGATCCTCCTCAGTAACCCCAGGACAACCCTCAAACTCTCCCGACTCATACCGACACTTACACCAAAAGCAATACCGATGCCTCTCCCGCAAGTAGACAACCAACCTCATCAACCGCTCCCCAGGCTCCAGCGCATTAAACTCCTCCAACTCCGGATCCTCCTCCTCCACTTCCTCCTCCAGAATACCAGACAGATCAGGACCCGAGCTACCCCCATGGAGACCCAGGAGGGCTTGTTTATCCTCTCGCTCCAGCGTCGGGTCGTCGTATCCTGGTAAGCGCGGATTCGGCAGGAATGAGGATGGGAGGGAGGATTCCAGCGCGTGGCGCGTGTGTAGGGAGCGTTCTTTTTCTTGGCGTTCGCGGACCAGGCTGCGGTAGAGGATGTTGATTTGGGAGGTTGGTTTGACCGCGGGTTTTGGTTTTCGCTGATGTTGTGTAGGTGTAGGTGTAGATGTTGGTGAGCGTGACGGTTCTTTGGAATCGGGTTGATCTGACTTGGCCACGGTTTCCTCCTCCTCTCCTTGATTATTATTATTATTATACTCATTAGTATCCGCTTCAGCCTCAGCCTCAGCCTCAGCCTCAGCCTCCGCATCTAATCGCTCCGCGACGCTTTGCGCGGCTCGCACTTGCGCCTCGGTGCGTCTTGTTTCTCGTTCAATTCGTACGCGATCCCGGTAATCGCCTTCTTCGCGCTTGATCTTCTTCACGGCATCATCGGCCTCCTCGCGGATCTTCCGCTTCTTCTCACTATCAAGCCCGATGCCGCCTCGATCTTCTTTGAAGATGAGATTGAGCGGCTCCGTGCGGAGTTTGTTCATGTTGGCTGTGTAGGTACTGTCATCGCCAGCAGCAGCAGTAGCAGCAGTGGCAGTAGTAGCAGTAGTATCACCACCGCCATCATTATCATTATTTCTATTATTTGAAGACGGAGAAGGATCTCGCTTCCCCAGCGCTTCACCAGGCTTATACCCCAACTTGGCCATCATCTGATACCCCTTGTTGGCCGGGTTGAGCGTGCTGGTGGACAATGCTTCATCGCGCCGGGCAGCTTCTTGAGCTGCGCGTTCGGCTTTGGAGGGGATTTTTGCGCGGGATTCTGCCTATCATCGTGCATTAGGAGTTTGTTCTTTTTATAGTGGTTTACGAATGCTTACCTCTCGTTGTTTTCGCAGTTTCTTCTGCGTTAGGGTTTCTTTTTGTTGTGGTTCTTCGATTATCATGGACATGTAGTCCTCTTCTTCTTCTTTTGCTGGAGGCATTGTTGTTGTTGTCGTCGTCGGTGGTTTATTATTTATTTACTTACGGAACTGAAATGGAACTGGTTGAAGTCACGGGGATTCGGAGATTGATTACTGATACGTATGTATGTACTTCTTATTCGACTCCAACTTCAACCTCTTCCACTCCGAACGTGCAGGGAATATGTAGGGATCCGTTGGATTCATTCCACCTCAACGCATCCAATCATGAACGGCTTCTTCGAGTCAGCATCCGCGGATTCCAAGCCTACTACTGTGGTACAACAATCTGCGCCTGTTCATGATTGGTTGAAGCCGTGCTCTTGGGTCCTTCCAAGAGAGGACCTCAGGAATACGGACAATATATTGAACCAGCTTTAGAAACTCAGGCACCGCACGGCGCACGGGGGCCTCAGGCTTATGCCGCGACGCATAAGCTCGGTCAGCATGTCGTACGCGGGGACGATAGTACTGTACTTAAACGGCCGCTGTCCTGGACTGCCGGACGGGACTCAATAATACGGTAGATCTGACCGTCTGGTTCAGATTCTGGTCAACATGTTTACGCCTCTTCAAGCCGTGGTTCTAGCTGCTACCATCTTCAACTCGCTGGCACTCGCGCAGAGGCCGTTGGTCGATCTCGGTTACTCGACCTACCAAGGGAGAGTTAGTGCTGGGATTGCCCAGTGGCTTGGGATTCGCTATGCTGCTCCTCCCGTGGGTTCGTTGCGGTTCGCAGCACCCCAGGATCCGGTGAAGACGGAGGGTATCATCGATGCCAAACAAGTACGGTGTAATCGACCAACTGTATCGTTGGATTTATCCATTCACTGACAATTGTCTATCTAGCACGGCTCTGTCTGTATACCGAAACGGAAGGGAAATGAGCACGTTACTCCGCCTGCAGGAACGTCGGAAGACTGTCTCTTCCTGGACGTCTTCTCCCCAGCACACACTCTCAACAGCTCTGCTAAACTTCCGGTTCTTTTCTGGATTCAGGGCGGAGGGTTTGAGGAGCTTTCCAATGCGAATTACAGCGGTGTCGGTCTTGTAAAGGCCTCTGGTATGAACATGGTTGTGGTTAACTTTAACTACCGAGTCGGGCCGTATGGATTCCTGGCTGGTGCTGAAGTGCAAAAGGGTGCTAGTTTGAACAATGGCTTGAGGGATCAGCATAAGGCTCTGAAATGGGTGCATGATCATATAAGCAAGGTTTGTCGAGACACAGTCATCAAGCTCCGAATAGTTCACATCTGACCGTTTCCAAGTTCGGTGGTGATCCGAATCATATTGTCCTAGCTGGCGACAGCGCCGGCGGCGCCTCTATCAGCCTCATGCTCACAGCCAACGGGGGTAACAACTACGGTTTATTCCACGCTGTGGCCTCCGAGTCGCAGGCCTTCCCCAACCTACTCACGGTGAACCAAAGCCAATTCGCCTACGACAGCCTCGTCCGCAGGACCGGCTGCGCCAACACCACCAACACATTAGCATGCCTACGCAACCTGGACACGGCCGTCCTGCAGCGCGAGAACCACGCCGTCCCATACCCCAACGCCAAGGGACCGCCCCTACTACTCTACTCACCCACGCTAGACTTCGACATCGTCCAAGACTACACATACCGACTCTTCGAACAGGGCCGATTCATGAAAGTCCCCGCGATCTTCGGCGACGTGACAAACGAAGGCACCATCTTCGTGCCCCGCAACCTCACCACCGTCTCGCAAGCGGACATATTCCTCCAAAACCAATTCCCCAAACTCACCCCCGACAACATCCAAAAGATAAACTCCTGGTACCTCCAGCCCAACGAAACCCACCACTCCCACTTCCCCAACTCCACCTCCTACTGGCGCCCCACAAGCAACGCCTACGGCGAACTCCGCTACATCTGCCCGGGCATCTACATATCCTCCGCACTCACCAAGGCGGGCGTCCCGAACTGGAACTACCGCTACGACGTCGAGGACCCCGGGTACAGCGCGAGCGGGAAAGGCGTCTCGCACACCACCGACGTCAACGCCGTCTGGGGCCCGCAGTACGTGACCACGAGCGTGCCCGGTTCGTACTTCTCGAGCAATCAGGGTATCGTGCCTGTTGTGCAGGCGTATTGGACGAGTTTCGTGCGGTCGTTCGATCCCAATACGTTTCGGGGTCCCGGGAGTCCGGCTTGGGGGACTTGGGAGTCGTGTGGGGCGGCTTATCGGCGGCTGCATATTAGGACTGGGCAGACGGCTATGGAGGAGGTTCCGGGGGCTCAGAGGATGAGGTGTCAGTATTTGTCGGGGATTGGGGCTGGTATTGGGCAGTGATTGTATACGTTACAGAGTATGTGCATTATGTACATTATCATAGTCATTTGTGTATATGGGAACCAGGCATATGGACTTCATTATACATAGGAAGTCGAAGATCCAATAAATATAAATGTACCTTTCTGAATCCTTATAGATCAAAGGAGAATCCTGAATACTCCAGTCCACCTCAATCCCATCTGATGTCCCGTTGACCTCAATGTTGTCGTCGTACATATGTACGCATCTGGTCTGATCAAGTTATATGTACGCGCTTGGAAACCAGTCCATCTCCATCCATCAAGATGCAATCCAAATCTCGCACGTGAATCATTGACAGGTCGAGCTATGAGGACTTGGATAGATGAAGTTGCCGCTGGTTGCTTCGTGCAGCCTTTTCGAGTAGCCTACGCTCTTGTTGAGTCCAAGTACCGTAGGCTTTCGTGGTCCGTGATAACAGTAGTGTAGTGGTTTTGCCATGGTCGATATCAATAACGTTCCCACGTCCGTAAAGCTTCCTGTTGAAGGTAGCCTGCCAGCTACATACCGCCGAGTTCGATGATGGTGATGGTGAGTTCCTGGAGTTTCGTGGGCAGTTTGTGATAGCTATATGATGGCTCCTCGATGAGATTCGTCCTCAGCAATGCCGGCCTCGGCTGCGAGATGGAATGTATAGAAATTCGGATAAGAAATCATCGAGTTTGTCCGAATGCTTCATATAAAGGGTACCAGTATGCATAATACATTGATCACTGTACGAAACTGGCTGTTAGCGATAGTACAGTAACGCGGGTGAGATCTTCGTATATTATTGTCCTGTGATTCTCCAGCATGGAGTCAAGGAAACGTTATAACGACTCTGGTGACATGTTAGAGCACCTCAGAACAGAATATGAAGATCCAAACCGCGCAACTATATGTATCGCTAAGAGCCAGTTTCGTACCCTTTATGTGAATCCGGACAAAATTCATGATTTCTTATCCGAACTTCTGTATCTCGCAGCCGAGGCAGGCGTTGCCGAGGACGATCTCATCGACATAGGAGCTCTACCACAAATTGGCCGCGAAAACCCCAGGAGCCCACTATGTTCTTGGGACTCAGCTTGCGCAGTCTGGGCTGGCGTTGTGTAGTTTCGTAGGCCACATATGCAGGCCCGGTGCGGTAGGTAATGTACCTATTGTAACGTGTATTGGCGCGTTACGTTTCTTTAATCCAGGCATCGCTTTGTCCAGCAAATATGGCGTTTTGGGCCTCCAA
Organism: Xeromyces bisporus; assembly: GCA_900006255.1. Classification (NCBI taxonomy): domain Eukaryota; kingdom Fungi; phylum Ascomycota; class Eurotiomycetes; order Eurotiales; family Aspergillaceae; genus Xeromyces; species Xeromyces bisporus. The sequence continues at coordinate 70,096 of HG983375.1, forward strand.
AAGGCCAGATGTATATCAGTTGTCATTTGAATGGGCTCAGCAGGCCTTGTCGGAAGAGCATTGTGCTCTGTCGGCGGGCCGGGGAGCTGTGAGCCCGCTCGATGTTTTCCCTGTTTCCCGGTGGGCTGGTAGGAGCCGGGGTACTTGCCCCCAGACTCTGTTCCTTCGCACTTCTGGCAAGGCCGGGAAAAATGTGACGGTCGCTGACAACTCCCATGCTCTCAGCTCCGTGCGTCTGTTATCAGCTTCTCGATGGTTTCGGTATCCAAAGATGCTCTTCTCAAACCGATTATATCTTTACCGTTGTTGAAAAGCGGCTCGACTTCGACTTCTGTGCCAGGGATCGCTAGATAGTGCGTAAGGCGAGCCCTGTCTTCGTAAATTGGACCTCCTCGAGAGCTCCGCTGTCGGAGCCGAGTAGGGAGCGTAGGCTGGAATATATGGCGTATGCATCCATGTTCCTGGCGAGGTGTTGATCCGGCTTCAATGAGGACGCAATTCCAGGCAAGCTCCGGCTTGGAAATTTGGTCTATTGCAATTTAGTGCAGCGGTTATCCTGTGTGAATGCGCCCATAGGTAGCCATAATACCCGTGCAACTGGCAACAACTTTAAGATTGCGGTTGGCGTTCTTCAGACAATGTCTGGAACTCTGGGATACCGTTAAGGTTAAATATCGAGGCATGTCTAATCTGCAGAGTGCCACTGCACGTCTAACGCCTGGGCCTTCAAAGCATTAAACTCGTCCGAGATTCCAACACGGAGCCGAATGTCGTTGAAATTTGAAGGTAAACGACCCTGACGCCATGCTCAATGCCCACCACCAAGCACCATGTAGGATGTTGATGTTTCTCGGCTCGATATTTCGTGACGTTCTTGGGTATGCATATTTGAATGATGATTTAATGGCTCCGTTATTGATTTCCGTATGGTTCTTTCAACGTCCCATACAGTTCGAAGTTGGACCAATAGCTGAGAGGCAGACGCCAAAGGCCCCTTATACAGTCTCCAAGCTCCGGATGGCAGTGGATTCTGTACGGCAATTCCCTATCAATACTTAAGTGGGAGATGCGAGTTCCTGTCGCCTCTCTGACCCTAGGTAATCCTTTGTCCGGCATTCCTAAGTCGATTCTGTATCTAACGCTTGTAGTCAGTACAACACGCCAGAGGACATTGGATGGATATGGATTGTGAGTTGTTACCATGCTACGTACAATAGCTTCCTTCAGCAACTGTTGGTCCAGTGACAGTATACAGGGACAAACTTGAACTCGAGGCCAAGACTCAACAGTCTCCAGAAGCCATCCACTTCTAAGAGGTGAATGAATAGAAGCAAGCAACTTCGCCCTTAACGATGACACGCGTCCTGATAGCCTCCGGACATGGGTGTCACCGAGAAGCTCGAAGAGCTACCCTATGACGAATTAGAAGGATATCGACAATGGTGTTGGACTCACACCCGCTGGTAAATTTCTCTGCTGTTGCAAGGACGACCCAGTGTGAGCCTTACGGGCGTGAGGTCCAATCCTGAAAGGTGTGTTGTGTCTAGCTACGGTTGTGCGAGCTATATATAGCATTGCTAGCGAGGTCACCTGACCATGCAGGTCAAAAAGTACAGAGTAGGAGAGATTGGGAACTCGACGACGAGAGTCGACAGTAGAATTTGAATACATAAAATGAATTTGATATTGTTAACAGAGCATTGATTGAAGACGTTAGGTCCAACAGTACCGATAACATAGTTATGCACAAACAAAAATAACCAAAAGCCAAACCCTAGCCCTAGTACCCTACTTCCCCAACCGAAACTGCTTCTCCCTCTCATAAGCATTCGCCTCTCTCCCCTCCTGATTCTGAATCTCAGCAACAAGTCGTCTATACTTAGCATGATAGCCCTCATCACGTTCTCTCCTCTCGCGCAGCTTCTCACGAGCCACAAAGTTCGCATCCTTCCGCAACTCGCGCATGGCACCTTTCCGCTCCCGCTTGTATTCGGACCGGAGCTTGTTGAGCTCGGCACGTTCGCGGTTCGGATCATAGTGTCTGTCTGGGTTGAAGTCTTCCTCGAACTTGGGAATTGCGGATTTGATTGCGAGCGGACGGTGGTTGTGGAGGAGGAGGGGGCGGCGGTTCAGACGGGCTTGGTGGAGATTGTGGGTGAGGTTGTCGAGGGTTTGCTGGATTTTGTCGTGGAGCGGGGTGGGGAGGTTGGATTTGGAGGATTTTTGGAGGTGAGAAAGGACGAGATGGGCTGGGTGGAATATTTCGAAATATGCCGACTTGTCGCTCCATAGGTTCGATGCTGTGTCGATGAGACTGACGAATGTGCCGGTTAGGGAGAGTTTGAGTTCTTCGTCTGTGCGAGACTGGGACTTGTCCGTCGTGTCCCAGAACCGCAGTTTGCGGTACGTAACTTGCTTGCAGGATGGGGGCAATCGTAGTGACTCCTGCGGTTTTCGGGACGGGAAAAATCCCGGCGTTTTCTCCATCTCCACCGGACAGAGATTGCACAGTGCGTTTAGCACGTAGTTGATGAACTCAGGCATCACCCGCTTCGACACCATTTGGTACTGGAGGCACAGGCTTGCAGCGTACGCACCCGTCGCGAAATCGCGGAGGCTGTTGACGGGTCCCTGTTCTAGGTATCGGGCCAGACAGAGGTGCGCTGGTGTCGTTACCGCATGGAAGTGGTCGGACGTCGGGAAGGTCGTCGCGATGCCGGTTAGGATGACCAGATCGCCAGAGAGGAGATTCAGCGGACGGTCAACCGCTATGGTGCGCAGCTGGTTCCTGTATGCCGTCGCCACATCCTCCGGGTGGGTCTTCGCCAGGGAATGGATGTGTCGTAGGATGGCTTCTAGGATGGCAAACGGTGGGCGGTCGTTTTGGTTCGCCATGTACGCAACGTGCTCGACTAGGACTCTACCGAACCGGCCCAGTTTCGCCTTGTTGTCCTGGTGAAGTCGGGGGTGGTGCAGGGCTCGGATTCTCTGGATGACTGTGGGAACATCCTGCACAGAGACATTCTTGACGATGTTCAAGAAGTCCTCGTGGTCTTCCGGGCATGGGTATGTATATGCGAGCTTCTCGTTCGCTTGCTTTGCCTCTTCACCGGAGGCGGGATCGTCTTTCTTTCCCACTGGGATATCCAACCCGGCGAATAAGTCCTCGTATTCGTCGTTCTCGAAATCGTCAGTGTCCTCTCCGGAAGACTTGTCTCCGTCCTCGTCGCCTGGTTCGCTTCCATCAAATTCAAGACTGACGTTGGAATTCGTCTCGACAAGGTCCTCGTCAATGATGAAATCGTCTTCGTCTTCAACGCCCATGTCCGGACGGGTGGTAGTCTGAGCTGTAGGTTGCTGCAGCCCAAAAGCTTTCGCGTCGTCTGGTACCGACTCTTCATCTGAAGCGTCTTCTTCCTTTTCGTCACCACTCTCGCCTTTTTCTTCTTCTTCTTCTTCTTCTTCGCTTGACTCTTCGCCGCGCATTCTCCGAATTCGTGCTTCTTCAAGGGCCTTGAGTCTCTGCGCCTCCTCCTCGATCTTCTCTTCCTGAGTCTTCGTACGATCGGTTGGCTGAGACCGTTTGTCAAAGGTCAATTGTCTTAACCGTTGGTCGTATTCCTTGCTAGGGTCCTTTCCTTCGCTCATCTGAGCAGCACGCTCCGGGTTCATCTTTGCCAAATCTTCCTTTGAAGGCTCTTGTTTGGACGGAGGTGGTTGTACTCCTCTTATCATCGAGAAAAGAGTAGGAAGTTCATGATCAAGTTCCTCGCGTACGTCTGCATCGTCCTCTTTGGTCTTCTGTCGCTCGTGCTTGTAGAATTTCGACTTGGCAATGACCTCCTTCATAACCTCGTGTTTTGACTTCTTGCGCTCTGGTTGCTCTTCATCGTTTCCTTCCTGGTTATATTCACCGTCGTCATCGACGATAATGCGTTTCCGCTTCCGGGACGCTTCGTCGTCCGACATGTCATCGTCCTCCAGATCGGCATCTTGCAGATCGTCTTGGTTCACGTCTCCATCCAAATCCAGCGATTGGCCCTTGTGCGTAAGTTGCATCTCTTCCTCTTCGTCATCTTCCAAATTGAACATCGACTCCTTGCGTAGTTTCTTCTGGCTTTCTTTGGCATATCGCTCGGCGGCCTTCTGCTCGGGTGTCATGGTTGGGTCATTTTCACCGAAACGGCGATCCATAATCCCACCGACTTTGTTGCGTTGGTTCATTTCTTGTAGAAGTGTCCGTCGCCGCTGTAGTATTTCAATAAGCATCCTCCCATTGCTTGCCAATAAACCCAATGAACAGAGCAGAGCTCCTCACCTTCTCCTCGCCCAACGACTTCGTAACACCCGGTCGGACATTCCCCCCAGCCTTCTGAGACCCGCCATCTCTCGTAGTAACATCAAATTTGACATTCTTGACCGGCGCCTTTATCTCGAAGGGGTTGAACTGTTCTCTGATTGCCTGCAGCGCTGCATTGCGCTGGTTTCGGTCACGGGCTCCGGCGCCTGTTTTGGCGTCCCGTCGCTTTTGTTTCTTGGACTTTTGCTGTCCTACGATACCGCTTTCTCGAAGCGAGGACTTCAGCTGTTTCAACTGCGACGGCGGCATGATGGAGCTGGTTCTGGGTTGCTGATTATCGGATTTCTTCGATGGAGATTTGGGAAATTTTAATTTTTTTCTTCGGGACAAATTCTCTCACTCACCGCCTTCGCCGGAAAAACTCACTGACCGCCTTCAGGATCTCCGCATGTTCTTCTCTTGAATTTCGTCACTTTTTCTTCCTCTCCAGTTCTACTTCTTGGTTTTATTTTATACGGGAGCCAGTATGGCATCCCAGAATAAGGATCGGATACTATGGATGTTTTTTGGTATGCTATGATGGCTATATGGAGGTGATTTCTCTATACTAAACTCGTCGCAGGCGTCACTTTATTCTTCGCCGCGCGCGGAATCGCCGCCAGGCTATATGAAATCCGAGACCTCACGGAGATTAAGAATGTTGAAAAGGAAAACCGGATGATAAGTGAGGGCACCGAGGATGGTGCGTTATTGCTTGGGTTATTTTTCTGCATAGTGCAGTGCAGCCAGTTGACATGGCATGAGCAGCCCTCAAACTCGAAACCCTCCTCAAGCTCACCGAGAGCTCCAGCTATGACCTTCGTGCAGCGTACGTTGACATATCGGTCGTGTTTGATAATGGTTTAAACTGACAGTTTTCGAGAGCTATGCGCATAATATCTGAGAGGTCTACGAAGAGCTCAACCCGCGATTTGCTGCTGGAGGACCTCGCATGCAGGAATCCGGAACGACGAGGCAGAGCTCTTACGGCATTGGTTTTCTTAGTATCGAACAGAGCGCGTATGAAGCATACCATTGACCACTCCGAAAGCCGCCGCTAACTACTCGTCCGATGCTTCAGTAAACCGAACCTCCGTATCCTCTCGACTCAGAGACCCACCAACATACAACGCCCTAGTGGACTGCCTATGCAACTTCCTCGAAGAACACGTCGAAGAAACGAGCACAACCGTCTCACACATCTTTCCCAAAACCCGACCGCTCGGAGAAAAGAAAGCCCTCAATGCACTCAGCATAATCCTCCCGGAGAACGTACCCGCCGCGTTAGAAGCTGGCATAGTCAGTCGCTGGCTGTGCAAGTACCCGTTCCCGTGCGCCCTTGCGGAGCCCTCCCGAAAGCAGGACGTGGTGCTTCTCACGAAGAGCTTTTGGTCCGATGATCCCCTTATGAGTGCTGTTATTAGTGCACTCGCTTCGCATCCTGATGGGGCGAAGCAGTTGCGGAAATACGATCTTATGGGGAGCATGTTGGAGGAGAATGATCACGATGATGATGACACTGATAGCGATGTCTGGATGATTGACGGCGACGAGACCGCGGGAGTTAGGCGGTATTCCGGGAGGCGGATTCAAGAGGAGAGCCCGGAGGAACAGGCCTTGAGACGACGAAGACGAGAAGCCATGGTCCTGAGTGAGGGCGGGCGTCCTCTCGGTAACGAAAACATAATACAACCTATTGAGAACGACGAAATCCGTCTGTGATGGACAATGCTTCTTATGTTTCTAGCGACTGTATTTCCAAGCGTCTTATGATACCCATTTGCATCAATTCAAGAGTCTATAAACCCATCCAAGCCGACTTGGTAATATGATCAGCCTTCCTCCTACAATTCTTAACCATCCCCAACGCCTTCAATTCCGAAAGCGCCCTATAGAACAAAGTCATGACCAGACGCTCATCACAACTCTCCCCATCCTCCCGTTCGAAAACCGCCAGAAACGCCTGCCACATATCGTAGACATTCACCAACGCGCCAGACTCAAGATACAGCTGATAAAGAATCGCAACAGCCGGCTGCTTCGCAGAAAGCATCTCAGTAGTCGTAGTCTCGGAAGAAGCAATCAGATAATCAAACGGACTAGACAGAGCGCGCTCGATGGCAAACCGGGACCTAGAAGCGAAGACATCCTTCAGAGGACTTTTAAGATCAAACAAGAACACCTCGTGCAAGAACAGGTCTTGCGGGTTGATCAGGACCGATGCGAAATACGCCTCTGCGGCGTTGTGCAAGCGGTCGACGAGCTTGGTGTAGTCGATGCATTGCTTGGGCAGTTTCGCTTTTCCTTTTAGCAGTTTTACGCGCTGGTGGGAGACGGTTGTGGTTACGATGGAGTTGCGGGTGTCGTGTTCGCTTCGGAGGGGTTCTGTGCCTTCGTACGTTTGTAGCAGGTTCGTTAGGTCTGTTTGGATGTTGTGGAATTCTGGGTCTTCCATCATGGTCTTAGGTAGGGCTTCGAGTGAGCGGCTGAGTTGGTCAGAGTCGAGGGTCTTCAGTGATGCGAGTAGGTCAGTGAGAATCGATGTGTTTTGGAGCTCTCCGGAGAGGGCGTGTATGGCCAGGTCTCCTGTGCTAGGGATCTTGGACTGTTTGATATTCTCCAGACTTAGTCGAATGACCGAAATGGCCTCGAATATGCTTCGAAGCTTCTGCTGACCGAGCTCGAGGTGTTTCGTGGTTTGTTGGAGGAGATACTTGTTGTCGTCTAGTAGACTGCGGACTTTCTTGGGATTGCCTTCGTCAAGCAAGTCTTCGCAGAATCTAAGAAAGTAAGTTAGGTACAGACATAAACAGAGCTATGTCCTCGAATAAACTCACCTTCGGAATGATGGCAAGTTCCTAATTGCCTCGCAGAGCTTATCCTGTGATGCCTGCTTCGGAATCGGAGTCGCCAATAATGCAGTTAACGGGTTCGCGAAGAAATGAGACATGTACGCATACTGATAAGAATTAGAAACAGGATTGAATGCAAAATATGAAGTCAGGGTATTCGTACTTTCACCGTCCGACTGAACGCCTCGGGGCTTTGGAAATGGTCGTTTGACCTCTCAAGTAGAATGGTCGTAGCATTCCGTCCCAGCCAGAGTTTACTGTTTTGAGTCTGCACAGACTCGTATATGCGGTCAACGCAGTCGCCTGCGTTGTGGATTTGGAAATGCTTGCCCCTGAGCAAGGCGACGCTGGATCGCGGAAGTCTGCCTTCGAACAATTCGACAGTTGTTGACATGCCAAATAGCAAGGTGAAAGGGATACGGTCGAGCCAAGCGCTGAGATGGATGAGTGTGCGTTATAGCAATGCATGGCAAAGTGATCGTACCTTAGTAACGATAGAAGGTCTGATAATAGGGCTGGATCGAACGCCTCGCTATCTTGAAGAGCAAGCACCAGCTTCGTAACTCCTTTCCTCTCGACATAATCATGAAGCAGGTCGAGATCATAAGCTAGTAGCCTGGGTCCCTGCATCAGAATCAGCAAGGGCCAATATACAGCTCCAAAATCGGTGGGCTATAAGCATACATCTCGGTCTGTCAAAAAGGTCTGATACCCTTCATTCCCTTCACTGTTGGTAATGGCTGCTCGTATGATGTTCTTCAACGCCGTTTTGAGATTCGGCGCATCTCCAGACTCCAACACGACCAGCCCGCCCTCTTGTGTATCTATTAACCGGCCATTGAGCTTGGCCAGCAGCCTGCTAAGTGAAGATACATTAAAGCCGACGGTGACTAATGCTGTAGGAATACAACCATCGTACCTGCACCGCATCAGAACGCGATCTTGAGGCATCAAGGAAGCGAGCGTTCTTACGCTGCAGCGGAAGATGTCTTCATGAATGACGAGACATTGTCCAGCACCTCGGAATCAACCTCATCCA
>HG983375.1:90740-116765 GCA_900006255.1 Xeromyces bisporus
GGAGGTCGATGAGGTCAAGTCGGAGAAGAATAGTAGGTTCTTCTTCTATGGTGCTCACTGAGATCCCTTACTAACATTTCATAGAAGAGGTCGCTGCATTGGAAAAGCAAGCGAGAGACATGGCTGGCGTGAAGAAATGAGCCACCATTTTAAGTTACCTATTTCTACAATATTGAGTGTTTTGCATCTGCTTTCTATTCAATCTATCTCTAATATCACAATTCCTAATGTGCTCGTCCGTTAATCCAAACGTTCCGGTGTTTCAAACTCACACTGCGGACAAATCGCATGTCCGCAAAGTGCGCAGTCGGTCATATAAGTCGTGCTGTTGACCGCGATTACCTGAGGAGATTCTCGGCATTGACACTAATAATCCAATTAAACAGTCAGTCGGTTTCAGCAACATAAAGAAGTGTGAGAGCAGAGGCGGCTAAACTATCACAGATAGCCACGACACTGCGAGACTTCTTGTCTGTGGACGAGCCGAGAAGAGCCGTCTAGCAATTGCTTGTTGCTGTTGTTCCTTATGACCATCAGAATTTCTTCTCGGAATTCCAGATTTGGATGTCCTTGCTCGCTTTGTATTCATGGTATCAATTGTCGTGTTTTCATAATGCTTGCGAGAGTCTGCCTTCGGGGCGTCATTTTGCACACCCGGCTTGTGGTTCCTCGCACCATCCAAAGCAACCCATCCCGATCCCGAACCCTCTTCATACCCCGGCGGCGCCAACCACTCCTCAATCCTCAACCCCCTCTGAAAATGCTCCCTATCAATATGATCAGCCCGTTCATCCCACCCCGCAAGACTGCTCGTATTCAACGGAACAACCTCCCTACAAAAGCCACACCAGAACTGCAACTGTTTATCCCAATCAACCTGGTCTTTTCTGTCTTTGTTGACGGCACGCCTTATCTCACTTTCCGGAGCCCCGTGAGCGTCTCGCAAATGCTGCGCGTAATGCTCCTGTCGGTGGAACACGTGCTCGCATCGACGATGACGAGCATGACCAGCGGTGATGGGGTCATGGGCTTGCTGGGTTAATGGTTTGGACATGCATTTTGGAAATGCCGTGTACCTACTCCGTACATAGGAGTAATTAGCGCCAGCACGCCGAATGCCTCTCGGCGGGAGGTTCTGTAGGCGGTTTGAACGCCATTATATCAGTATCTCTTGATGCATTGAAATGAGTGTTTCTTCTCTTTGTGAATTGCGATACTTTCCCTTACACTCTAGGTCTCAAATGCTGTCACGTTACCACGTTCATGTTGACGCCTACGACTATGTTGACGCCGCTACACGTAGGCGACCTAGTGGTAACGTGACAGACGTCGTGCCTTCCAGGTTCCAGCCAGACTTGCGGCAAACATCCATATATCACTCGAACACTCAAACACTCGGACAACTCGAACATCATTCACGCAAAATCATACTCAGCTATATACGTACGGTTTAAGCTACAGCACTCCAACATGGCTCTCACACTGGGAGCTGATCACGTACCTGCTGTTTCGTCACTGGAGTCTATTACCAGTGAGCTAATCGAGAAGTGGAGAGATCTCTGGAACCAAGAAAAAGTGCACATTGGCATCAAAGTAAGCAACGGCCTCCCCACTTCCTAAATGTCATTTTCTAACCAGTTCACATTCTTGTAGGTCGCCCGAGCTCCGTTCGACAGATGGGTTGAATCCTTGGGCGATTCAACCCGTGGGTTCAGGGTTGAATATGATGGAAGATGCCAGAACCCGATTCTGAAATTTCAACCATCATACATCCAAACTGGTTGTGCCGCTGTTTTTTATTCGTGGTTTGTGCAGGTTGGAGACCAGGCCGGAACCGGAGGTACTTATCGTGCCGCTTTCGAGGAAAGTAAGTGACTTCTAATATCATACAGAGATTATCGGACATGGGCTGATGAGAACCAAAAAGGAGTTGATCTCCGGGAAAACGGCACCTTCAGCGTCAAGGTACCAGACGCTCACTTAGTCAACGACGTTTCAGGAAAACCTATCATTGCGCTGCAAGTAGGATTCACGGAACCGTTAAACGAGCTTTTCGAGGACGGCGAACGTTTACTTTTTAACGGAAGAGTAGACGCCGTGATTTTGATCAAAGTTCATGAATCAAATTGGCGGAACCACTGTCGTCAGGAGCAGGAGAGCAGATTTTTGTCAGGTCTCGGAAAAAATCAGATACGAGAAAGACTTGAAGAAGAATCATTTGTCGACAGAGTATGCCAATGGCATCGGGAGAATGGCGATCCACTTATCGGAGATTTCACAACAGATATGTATTTTTGGTCATCTGGACGCCTTCATCCACCCGCTCACCCCATATGGACTTTCGCATGGGGCCTCAATGTCCCCGAGCAACCAGGGCTCCTCCGTCAAGACCACCTCATGATATTGGGAGGAGTATTCCCTTTGCCACTGGAAAGGCTTGAAAGCGAACTTCGGAAAACTACCCGGCGAGAAGAAAAGAAGAGAGCCATCGATCTGATCAAGAGGTATACAGCCTTGTGACATAGCTGATGACAAAAGTCCAAGGTCATTATTCTTAGGGATGGTATGATAGGAGGCTAAACGCACAAGTTCAACAATGATAACAAACGGTGGCTTGGGCTTGAGATTGATTGACAGGTGTCAGGCTGGCTGTGCTTACATCAGGACCCTAATTCCAATGAATGTTCAAAATATTGCATTCTATATGTACTGGTACCTGGTTACTTCTGACCCAGGAAGATGCCCGATCGGGCACCAACATTGAAGACAGGAACAAAAAGATAGCCATAACGCCAATTCGTGAAGACTCGTACAATGCATCATTCCAGGCGTGGCAGTACATATCACATATCACGTTAGCTCAAGACGTGAGTATAGTTCAGCAACTCGGTCACTGATGTCGCTCGAATATGTCGAACTTCTCAAGCCATTGCGAGAACCCGATTGTAAGCTGTCAATCCCGGATGCCTGATCGGTCGCTCTCGACTCTCTCGACTCTCTCGACAGCTCCTTCAGCCGATTAGTCACAACGGGTGAGTCGGAGTACACAGCGATCCCACGCGAGTAGACACAAGAGATGATCTTTTCTCGATCGTCCGTAAAGTCTTCGTGTGCAGCCTCTCGCGTGATTCGAGGGAATGTGCGCAAAACAATACGGCGACCATAGTCATCGCGCTGTCCATTTTCTTCCCCATATTCCTCCCACTCTTCGTTCAGCACGGTTCCGGATTCTGCGGCCGGCAGGTCCGCCAGAACCAATTCCCGTTCGACACGGGCATGTCTCCAAGTTTCGGCAGCTAGCTTCACAATCTGCCTCACGCCCACGATAAGCGCTTCCAGTTGCTTCGGGTCAGCGAAATGTCGGATATGATCAATGATTTCTTCAACAATCACGGCGGCCACCACGTTGATCGATTGCTTGGCGTCCGACGCCGTGTACGCTGCTTTCAAGGTCTGCTGCCGCCAGAACGCTTCGCGTCGCACGGACTTGCGTCGAATGTCCATCGAGAGCATCTGGAAGAAGGTATCGGCTTTGTCGTATCTTCTGCCGAGAGTGAAGAGGAATGGCTGGAATATGCGATATGTCAGGGTTTTGGAGATGACATGCTGCACGTACGCCGATCGCAGTTCGCGGGATGCCCGAGTGTTGTCGAAGAAAGGCGGCAGTCCAGAAGGAATCTTGGAGATGATGTCCTTGGGAGGATCAATTGGCAAGAACGAAAAGTGCTCTCTGGACAGGTCGACAATAAGCCGAGATAATCGTCCGAACGCATCCAAACTAGAATTGAGAGGAACATATTCGCATTAGAACTCGTGCCTTCTAAGACGGATGAACGGATAAACGAGTAGAATAAGAATAATCAGAACAAAAAATAAAACGGTGAAGAAAATAATCGTCATGATAATGATGATCATGATACTAACAAACATCAGAGTTCGTAAACATGAAGAGGTTCGTAAATCGTTACATGTCGTGAGAGAAAGGAATGAAGAAAAGGAAAAGCATCATCTCAAAACGCCCTCAAGGCCACTTACAAGAATGAATCACCCTTGGAACTCTTCAAGTCCGTCGCTTCTCCGAGACTCTGTAGCGTCCTCTTCATCCTCTCGGAGTCTCCGCCCAGACGATCAACTGTGACGCGCATTTCCTCGACTGCTCGCTGTAGTTGCCGTTCTTTGGTCATGCTAACCTCCTCCAGCATCTCCTTCTGTCTTTCCGAGCTTGACAACTTGTCTGCGTAGTCTGTGAGTAATCTCTCAAGCTTCCTGACTTCTTCCGTCCAGCGTTGATCCTTTTCGTTAGCCCGCTTTTTCGCTGCATTCAATTTGTCATCCAACTCTTTCGCAGCCGCCGTGAGTTGCTCTTCATGGTTACTCTTGAGAGTGTCCAATTCGCTAAGGTGTGTGTCGCGAACTCCTTGCAATTCAGCCGAGTGTGTAGCCCGCAGCTCATTCTCGCGAACCTTCAGAGCTTCGATCTTGATCTCCTCGAACAGTTCAGTCAGTTCTCGCTTTTGCGCCGAAAGGGCAGTCTTCCGTTCTTGCTTCTGTTTTTCGATCGCTTCGGCGTGAGTTTCCCGTGTATCCTTGGCATCGACGTTCAATTTGTTGACCAGATCTTCAAGCTCGATGTAATTATATTGGAGCTTCTTGTTGGAAACCTCAGACGACTCCAAGCCCTGTTCCAGTTCTCTCTGCTTTTCTTGAAGATTCTGCACTTCGAATTTGAGCCGATAAATCGTGTTCTTCAGTTTCATTGATTCTTCCGCGCTTTCGGATGCCGACCTCTTCATCTGTGCCTGTAGCGCCTCAATATAGTAATCCTTGTGAGCGAGCGCTTGTTCGTGCTGACTCTCTAGTTGCCTGATTTCAGTCTCTCGAGATGACAACTTGCTTTGGGTGTCCCTGAAACCACTTAACAAGCGATTGATATCCGGAATGGCGCTCTGAATCCTTCCGAGTAAAGCGAGGTCATCCTTTTCATCCGTGGGTGGCGAAATGGGCCCCTTTCCACGAGGAGGGGCACTGTTCAAGGAGAGTTCCTTGATGGCCTGGAACGATGACGCATAGTAAGGATCAACAGCTCGTTCAGCACGACGCGTAGGTGTGTGAGGAGACGGTTCCTGATAAAGAGAATACGGAGGGACAGGTGCCGCAGGGCTCGCGCCAGGGGAATGGAGAGCAGTCGCAAAACTCGGAGCAGTTGAATGAGGGATGCTTGGAGCCTCGGGAGGCACTTTTGGTGATCCAGCTGGTGATGCCATCGGAGACATTAAAGAACGTGCTAGAGGCTTGTCGACTCTCTTCCATTTCGGGGAAACGTTTGGCGAAAAGCCAGAGCGCTCCATACTCAGAGATGGTGACGGACAACGATTCGAAGTCGATGTTCGCGGTTGATCGAAACATGCAGCCGTAGCCTCCGGCTGCTCGGTATGTTGTGTTTGAGGGTCTTTTGGTGTGCCAATAGCTCGTTCCTCAGCTCCGAAACTCTCGGCGGGTAACATCTGAATTCGTTCAAGGTGCTTGGTTAGATCTCTCCCTCTATTTACTAGGGTTCTGATAGCATCACTTACTTCACCACCCTCTTCAGTCTGCTCCTTTGTCCGTCCAATACTTTCAAATGGGTTGTCTTTCTCATCTGGCGTGGCAAAGACTGCTTCATTTTCAACCACTTCGGCAAAGTCACTCGGAGGTTCTGGCTTTCGCTCAGTTTTTCGAAATGGGTTATTATCCTGAAATGATGTGTCGACAGCCGTTTCGTCTTCTTTAGCGACATCAATAAATGGCTCCGGTGCCTGCTCGGTCTGCTGAGTATGATCACCGCCTTCGGCTTGCTTGTCACTGACTTCTTCACCACCACCAAACTGAACAGCCTCTACTGGCGTTTCCGGTGCCGCCTCAGCACGTTGAACCTCATCGTGAGTTTCGACTGGTGTAGTGATTGTTTCCTCGCCAATCCCAGCAGGCGGTTCAAACTTTTCCTCGGTATGCCGGATGCTAGTATCCTCGCCCACGTCGGGAACGTTAGCAATATCTTCACTGTCGGCAACTTTCTGGGCCGATGTCGGTGACTCTTCAGCATATTGAGTAGGACTGCTGAATTCGTGAACAACTCCTTCGCCTTCGTCCACTCCAGAAACGTACTGTTGAACCAAGTCGCCGGTATTGTCCGGTGCGTTAATCACTTCGTCCTTTTCACCAGCTTCAGCCCTCTCGAAGGGAGATTCCGGCATCTGCTCAGTATGCTGTGCGGGATCGCTGCTTTCGACAGCTGGGTCGATAGTGAATTCACTTTCACCAACGGCAGCAGTATCGGTAGTTGGCTCTTGTTCTTGTCCGGTATATTGAGTGGGATTGTTGCTGTCTTCCGGGATATCAGAAACTCCTGCATGCTCTTCAACCTCTCCTGTCTGTGTGGGTGGCTCCAAGTCTTGTCCAGCAGACTCAACCGGTATGCTGCTTTCGCCCGGCGCATTAGTCGTTTCCTCACCCTGTCCAACTCCCTGGTCAAACGGTTCTGGATCCTGTTCAGTGGGTTGGAATGGATCGCCGCCTTCGTCCTGTAAACCGGTAGGTTCTCCACCAAATTCGACGCCCTGTTCCGGCGTCTGCTCAGGGTGTTGGGTTTGGTCGCCGTCACCCAAGAGATCGGTAGCACCTGCATCGGCTCCAAAGGCCTCAGTGGATGCTTCGAAATTCTCGGTATGTTGAGTTTGGCCCAAATTCTCATCCATGGGGTGAGTGACTTTTTCAGCCCCTTCAACCGTCTCGGCAGGTGGTTCCAAGTTCTCCCCAATATTCTGAGTTCAGTCAGTTATCTTCGTCTAGTGAGTTGATGGTTCCTTCACTTACCTCAACATTCTCGGCAGGTTGTTCCGGGTTCTGCTCTGTTTGCTGAACCTGGCCATCCTCCTCGCCAACCGGTTGATAGAACTCGTCGCCGGCTTCGGCATGTTCAACCTGCGGTTCTGGATTTTGCTCCATTTGCTGAGTTTCATCTAAACTTTCGCCAGTTGAGTTAAAGGCCTCTTCGTTAGTCTGAGCGCTCTCGGGAGGTCGCTCTGGATTTTGCTCTGTCTGCTGAGCTGGGTCGGCGTTTTCGTCAGCCGGTTGGAAATCTTCTTCACCAGTTTCGGCAGTCTCTGCAGGCGGTTTTGAATCGTACTCTGTCTGCTGATGTTGCTCGACACTCTCATGAATTGAGTGAGGGTCCTCTTCGGTTCCGGCGGTCTCTGCAGGTACTTCCGGGTTCTGTTCCGTCTGCTGTGTCTGTTCGGCGGTCTCGAAAGTAGCTTGAATAACATTCTCACCGGTTTCGACATTCTCGATAGGCGTTTCCGAACTTGCTGTTACTTCTGGCGTCGGCGTATCAGGATCATTCCGGGCAGTATCCGTAGCCTGCTCATGCTCCGTAGCCGGATTTGGGCTGGCAGGAGTTGGCGTGTTATCTCCCTCGTTATTCGTATCGGTTTGAGCTGATTCCTCTGCTGTCGAGAGCTCCGGCGGAGACTCAATAGGTTGTTCTTGCTGCTCCTGAGGAGGGTCTGCAGGCGGGTTCTGGTTTTCTTCTGCCGTGTCATTCTTCGGCGGCTCGTTCTTCTGCTTGTTGGCGGCCTTGCTCTTGCCGCCCTTCTTCTTCGCCATTGTTGCGGGATAGCAGGTAACCGGGTGGACAACGAGTGTAAGAGTTGTGAAGGTGCTGCGGTATGAAGGTCAAAGAGGAAGAAGACGAGAGTGAAACTGAGAAAGCCCCGGCTTAATATATACTAATGAACTAGTGTATTTTTAAACAGAACTGAAGCAGTATATAAGATTGCTCAGTTCAATTGACATGCATTGAGAAACACCAAGATAAATAAATGAATGCAAGATCGGGGGAAATGAGACAGAGATGCCGTCGAGTAATTTATATATTCAGGTGACAAAGTTAAAATCGGCAACTTGGGATACAAAGCTCGAGATGATAAAAAGCAGGGTCTCTGCGCTTGTACATAGATTGGGCCACACGGACGGACCGAACCTAGCAAATAACCGTACAACAGTGTACTTTGTATTTGCTGTTCCACGTCACGTCAAGAGCCAGGAGAGATGTGACAGCATCACGGAGAAATAAGATGAATGGAAAAAGATAAGGGCTTCGACGACAATTAAAGAGAAGAATGTTCGACTTCCGGCCATGTTAGCGAGAATTGGGCAGCAAGTGAAGCGGACGTGGATGATTGATACCGCTCGGCTAATGTCCAATATTTCCCTCCAGGGCGAAACGCCATGGAGGATTGGAGATTTCACAGAAATTGACCGCTAGAAACAGAGGCGGGCTTGTTCGCAGACGAGTCTAATTACCGCGGAGGCCAACCACCATGGCTCATTGGAGAGACAACACAGCGGGCGACCCGCCATTTGAACAACTGTTCCAGGAGACAATTGTGCATCATGCAGCTACGTACTAGCGTTTCGTCAAAGCCTCCTCCAGAAGAAAGAAAGCAAGTGATGAATGAAGCCCGATGCAACGCATAGGTTATTATTGAAGCCATATGAAGTTAAAATACGAAGCAGAAAAAAAGACGAAAAGACCGAAGTTGTTGATGTCCGACGACCCATAAGTTTGGTTCGTTTGTTTCACGCTAAACCCGATCGGCTCCCAGGTCACGTGGACTGACGTCCGCCGCTCCAACTTCAACCTGAAGCAAGCCCCGAGGCAAGACGCGGGAATGTACCAAGCACAAGTATACTGAGTCAAGAAGAAGAGAGTCGACATTGCCATCATGTTTGCTGCCAGACGATCTGTAGCCCCCGTGAGGCAATTGCTGAATCGCCAGCAGCCTCGACGTTTCGACTCCCACGCTGCTCATCACCATGCTGCTCCTGTCAACGAAGGCTTCGGAGTACGTTTCCTACGTTTCCTCGCTCCCTTCTCGAATTGGGCCACAGAATATTAGCACCAATACAATGCACTCTGTGCTTCTTCTAAACAGAGAAATAATATACATAAATGAAGACTAACCGATTCTTCTCATGTCTTGCTCGGTTGACACTTGTTGCGAAATAACAGCGCAGCTTCTACGTATCCGTTGGCAGCTTCGCTCTAGGATACGTCCTCTACCAAGTCCACAAGTCGTACACTGAATCCGGCTCGGAGTCTCTCCTCTCCAAATTCCTTGCGAAGATTCAGCCGTCCCAGCAGATTTTCGAGGAGCGGAATGCAATCCATACCGCTCTGGTTGAGAAGGCTGCCTATGATCGTCACTTATTCATGGCTGCGGCTGGTCCTAGTCCTGTCATTGAGCTGAGACAGCCTGAGTATGTTTATGTTGGCGATCTATCTACTTATTGAGTTGTCTCGCTGGTTAGCTTGGTGATATGGATATCGTGAAACTGATGCTTGTAATCGCTCGTTCTAGGCTCTTCAACTCCGGTTCGCCTTACAATGTGCCCGCTGGATCGCGCGCAGATATGAGTGCCGTCGTCGCGCACTACGAGAACAAGAACAGAGAACAGGAAGAGTCTCGCGTTGCACGCATGAAAGATGGCAAGGTTGTCACGGTATACGATTGAATAATATGGCCGTGTTTTGTCCTACAGTTTCCAGTAGGGGGTATCACCGACCATCAAATTCGCGAAGGTGTTGTCGTTGTCATATGTACATATCATGTCAGGGCAAGGAATGAGGTCGCCAGAAATATACCATTTTCAGATTCCATTCGTGCTTATCTCGTTGTCTTGGGGGGTCCATCGTCGTTTACTCCCCAGCCTCGGCAATATCCAAGATCAACCTCCCTACACCCCCTTTCTTGACGTCCGATATCTGTCGCACATCCAATCCGTCACGACTAATATCCTTCAGAACAGCCAAGAATTCATCAACCCCTCCACCGACACCGAAGTACACCTTTTTCGCCGCTACCAGTGCCCGACTGGTACTTCTTTTGGTCGACGACCGGCGCAGCAGCGCCACCAAGGTTTCCGAGAACGCGCCCAGCGACAGCGGTGAGTAGATCGTCTCACTGGCAAGTACTAACGTCCTATGCGTTCCCTCACCGGTGGAAGAAAATACCAAATCAACAAACGCAGGTGACCAGGCACCTGAGATAAAATCGATCGTGATGCCCCGTTGCCGAAGATCGTGCTCGAAGCTTTCTACGAGCTCTGGTGTAATCTCTAATTCGTCTTCTTGGTGCTGTGAACTTGAATCTTGGTGGTCTTCCGGAGGATCTGACGTTGCTGGCGCATTTTGAGATGAGGTGACGTGGTTCCAGGTTAAGAGAAGGTTGGGTAGAGTGACGAGACGAAGGACCGAGGTGTTGTAATCGGCAAAGGTGAAGTGTGTTCTTCGATTTCGGTGATGCTGCTCCTCTGTTGTAGACTGCGAACTGGGTTGGGAGAGCAACTTTGCAAAAAGTGCCAGTGACGGTATTGCGGTCCCTGCACCAAGCTAGCCGTTTACGCTTTCAGTCAGCATGCAAAACGTCCCAGATGATGAGATCAAAATATTTAAAGAAGAAAGATTATCACTCACTTCTATAACATGAAAATCCTCCGAGTCGTTCTGAACGGCTGGCGAAGGAATCTCCGAATTTTCATCATCAACGACCAACCTCGCCAGGTCCAACGCGCATTCCCAGGTTTTGAAGCCCCCTTCGTAGAAGTTTGGTTTTAAATCACCCTCTTCAAGATTCGCAATCAACTCTCCGTTGTCCTCCCCATCCACGCTATCCTCAGCCATAAGCTGAGTGCGGATATCAAACACTTCACGGCGAGCAAGAGATAGAGGCTTCCCTTCTTCTCGAGGTGCGCCAAGCGGGAGCCTGTTGAAAGATATTTGAGACGGAAGAAGTGATAACTGAGAGCTGTTAACAGGAGCGTTGCCGTGGTAGTCATTGAATAGGCAACGGCACTGGTACAAAATGGGAGTCTCCCCCTTCTCCCCTTCTCAGTCAGAGAATGGACCTAACTTACCCATTCCTTCATGTCATGCTTCTCAGGCGCCGCGGGTGTAGGAATATTTCCGTCATCGTTCCCTTGTTGAGAAGCGGTGATGTTCTGTGATGTGCTTAGGTCGTTGTTCAAGTCCGACTCGTCGACGTCAATGTCATCTCCGGAGAAGCCGAAGCTAAACGAATTCATTGTATGGCAGCCGAGCAAATAGGCCTTTGCCTTATAGCTGTAATATCCAAGAAAAGCTTTATAGATGCCCGGTACGTAAAAGACCGGCCTTGTTCAAGCAGGAAATGAGGACCGAAGTACCAACTACCAAGAGCCTCAAGTACCACTAGGGTTACTTATTTCATGTAGGGACTTCACCCAACAGAGATGTATGTTATTGAGTATATGCCAAATTCCTCTCTCCTTATAAGTTATGTGACCTGCTGCCATGTTAGCATACTGGATTTAGGAAACATAATGACCTTTACAGAATCCCATACTGTAGCAACTTACACTGTATGCACGCTGGAACTGACCCAGCGCCCACAATTTTATATCAGCCAAACGGCAAGCAGCACTGCTTCCAATGTTCGTTTCCTTTGTGAATATTCGATTGAACTTCGTTGAAGATTTGAACTTGAAGCGGTTTACTTTATATTTCACGTGACGTAAGTAGATATTTTACTATTGGGGCTAAGCCCTAATATTAAGTGCACACCTTACTACTTTGGGTAAAGTGTTCAGTAACTGGAAACTTAAAGTAGATGCCCTTGTAGGTGTGTTTGGCACGAGTACATGCACTACTGTACATGACTACATGCATTGTTTTCCATCTTTCTCGTGCAAGACTTATTTCATTATTATATATCC
This sequence comes from Xeromyces bisporus, assembly GCA_900006255.1. NCBI lineage: Eukaryota > Fungi > Ascomycota > Eurotiomycetes > Eurotiales > Aspergillaceae > Xeromyces > Xeromyces bisporus. The sequence continues at coordinate 102,534 of HG983375.1, forward strand.
TTCAAGATGCCATATCCTCCTAAGTGAAAGCAGCACCTAGACAAAGTCGCTGACTCGCTGACGTGAAGCAACAGAAACCATCACCAACTTCCCACGATAATGACGGCCCAGTTGACCCGAATGAAAGAGGCATGACCGTATGATAACTCCAATTGGCCGCTTAGGCAGCCTTCGGACCCATCGTAAGCAGTTGACCCTGACGGAAGTGAAAGCGAAGTGAAAGCGAAATCGACATGTCCGAAGACCAAAACGAAACAGACGAATTTGAGAAACTCTTTCAGGCTGCTATGAAAGTGAATTAGTATATCGCAGAATATGCTATCACTCCTGTCAACCATGGATTAGTATATGTTAGGTAGGTGAGAACTTGGGAATGACTGCTTACTTGAGCCCATCTCCGCTACATGCTCACGGGCAGCTAACAGTACCCTTCATTTTCCAACCAAGACCAAACCTTGTTAGTCGTGCTTCGCCGAGTCTCAGGAGTAGGATAGTCGACTCAGCAAGCCAAATATTCGTCCACTTCATGACATTTTCAGTGTAATGAGAGCTCTTGTTCATGAACTCGGCGCCGGCTCGGGGCTGTTATGTCGTATTATAACCTAATTCGGAATGCGACTACAAAATCGACAAAGACCGAACCTTGCCCCTCGCCGAGTCTCAGGAATAATTCGCCCAGCAATCCAGAGATTTGCCCACTTCATGACGCTTTCACCGTAATGAGAGCTCTTATGGACTCATTGACTCAGCGACGGTCGAGCTTTTGGTCGAATCTGTAGTCGCATTCCGAATTAGATAACACGACATAACCGCCCCGAATTTTTGACGGAGGTCACGTTTCATCGTCCGCTCATTCCGTCTAGTATGTTCCGCCAAATCGATGGCAGCAGCTAAGAAGTCATATTGTGTATCTGGATCCTCATCCTCCTGCGTAATGGAATCATCGCCGGGTCTTTCGTAGGTTTCGGGGTATGGCAATTCAACCGGTGGACCATCCTGAATTCCTTCGTAGGGTTCAGTGTGCGCTGATTTGAAGAAATTCTCGATCGGCTGGCCGTCCCTTCTTTCCTTAGCAGCTCTCAAGCGTCTCCCGTGGCAAACCGTATGTTCAGGACCGCGAGAGTAATCTAGCCCTGCGATAGACCAATTCACTTTCATAGCAGCCTGAAACTTGAAAGAGTTTCTCAAATGTATCGGTTTCTGTTATCCCTTCGGACATATCGGTTTCACAGTCACTCCCTTCACTTTTACTTCTGTCACGGTCAACTGCGCTGCCAATCACTATCGAGAGGAGTAATAAATGCTTTTAAATTTGTTTGAGGAAGATGAGTGCCAGTTAATAGTCAGTCACCGGAGAGCTGGTCAGTGACTGACTATTATGCCACCGTGAAAAATAAATAAAAAATAATGTTTACCGGGGGGCTTAAGCGGCAGTATCTACCTACCGCCTGCCCATTAAAGCCGCTATAAAAATCGACTTCCGGAACAAGATTTCATACAATTCCTTTGCTTTACATCTCGAAGCACCCAATTACCATCTCATAAACCTCCTTAATTTCACCTACCCGGGAATCGCCGAAGGAGAGGACCATCACCGCAGGCTGGCACCTTAACGACAAGGTGGTTCGAGTGAAGAAACTCCAGCTAAAAGAAAAGAAGGAAAAGGCCGATGGCGATGCTAGGGACAATCTTCGAAGACGAAGACAAAAAAGGCTACTAGAAACTGCACGACGATATATTATTGCTTAAGAATACCGCCACAATCAAGATGATGCCCCTGGGTGACTTCACCTCGAGATTTGTGATTCACCTGAGTTGACCTGAGAACTACGTTTCACATCGCTCAACACAGAGCTCTATCTCGATGCGCCAACTGAGCATATCACCGCAAGGACTGGACGATTCAGGTCCCTCCTCCAGCTTTTGGCTTGACGTGCGGTGTGAAGTATACTCTCTTGATCCATGTGTCCATCGTGGGTCTTCTCAACTGCAACTCTACCAGCACCCTCGGCCTCCATTATATAACTTACTGGAGGAGAACAGGCATCTGAGGAGAGAATTCCAAGTCTCGTGTGGCTTAAGGCTTCAGGGTAAGAGTTTCCCTGCGGTAATATGTTCGAGATAAGCCGAATGTGGGACGTGGTCTTTTGGTCACCCCAGGTAGTTCATTACCTCGAGGTGAATTTGCTAGAGGTATCTTCTGGTATTTTTAAGCTGTAATATCGTCGTGCTTTTTTCCTGCCTTCATCTTCGAAGGTTGCCCCTAGCTGTACCATGCTTTTTCTCTATCGAAAGGGAGATACCTTGTTATCCCGCCGTCTGAGAACCTGAGTTTGCGACGGGTCTCGGGGAAGAGTATGTACACCAACACAAGCAACAGACACCTTTGACCTCCCTGCTCCTTGAACATGTTAGTCTTGAGGGACATCGCATTTTACATTTCCACTTAGGCCAAGAGGGCGTTGATGCCATAGAGTAAATTCCAGTCCGCACTGGCTAAAGGATAAAGGAGGCATCACTACGAGGGCTTTATCATAAATTCATACTTATCTGCTCTCTAATATGAAAAAGATGCAACGAGCACAAAACAGGAATCACGGAGTCCTGCCCAACGAAAACCAATACATATCATACTTGTTTAAGAACCCTGCTCAGCGACGCTTGCAGCCTTCTCAACAGCCTGAAGCACATCCGCCTTAAGATCCTCCGAATCCTCAACACCACAACTCACCCGAACAAGATCATCAAACACACCCGCAACCTCACGATCCTTCCTCGGGATCCCCGAATGAGTCATACTCGCAGGAACCTCACACAAACTCTCAATCCCACCCAAGCTCTCCGCCAGGGTAAAAATCGAAGTAAACTGACAGAAACTATTGGCCGCAGCCTGACCACCCTTGATGCGGAAGCTCAGCATGCCACCGCCCATGCCATCGCGGTGTTGCTTAACGGCGATTGCGCGCTGAGGGTGGGAATCGATACCGGGGTAATTGACGGAGATGACGTGCGGAGAGGACTCTAGGGCTTTGGCGACGGTGGTGGCGTTCTTGTTGGCTTCACGGGCGCGTAGGTGGAGGGTCTTGAGGCCCCGATGGGCGAGCCAGCAGTCGAAGGGGGAAGGGACGGCTCCAATGGCGTTTTGGAGAAATGAGAGACGGTCTTTCAGAGTTTCAGAGTTGAAGGCGGCAACGCCCATTAATACGTCCTGAGAAACAATCGATTGTCAGCTGTTATCTCTGAATATGATGAAACCTCGCGGTATTGAAAGGGTATATATAACGCACAGAATGTCCATTCAGATACTTTGTCACAGAGTGAACGACCATGTCCGCACCATGATCCAACGGATTTTGGACATAAGGACTCAAGAAAGTATTATCAACCACCACGGTAATGCCATGCCGATGAGCAATTGCCGCCGCATTTTCAATATCCACCAACCCCAACGTCGGATTAGACGGAGTCTCAATCCAGACTAACTTTGTCTCATTGGGACGGATTAACTTCTCTAAATCCTGTTCAATCCTCGGCGTAAATGAAACCTCAACGCCATGAGCGGAGGCAACTTTGGTGAAATACCGATGGGTCCCGCCATAGACATCAGACACTGAAATGACGTGCGAGCCAGCAGCTAAAGACTGGAGAATGGTAGCAGTCGTGGCGGAGCCGGAGGAGAAAGCAAGAGCATATTTTGCATGCTCGAGGGCTGCGACGGCGGCCTGGAAGTTGTCTCTATACGAAGTCAGGTATATGCGTCACGTACACATGGATGACCCCATGGATCTTTATAGAGAATCGTGCATGCATGCTTCAAGGTGTAGTAGGTAGTAGATATAAGAAACCTGACTAACCGGTTCGGATTGGCACTTCGAGTGTACTCGTAAGGGCCAACAGGCTGGCCGACACTTCTTTGCTCGAAGGTGGTTGAGAGGGAGATCTGCATGCATAGGCGTAAGCTATGTTTCTCGACTGGGTATATAGACTTACAGGAGCGATGACTGCGCCGGTTGTAGGATCGTGAGGAGACCCAGCATGCACGGCTAAAGTGCCGAATCTGCGCTCTTGAGTCTCATGGTGTCCGTTGGTGTGCGCAGTCATTATTATTACTGTCGTTGTCGGTTCCAACTGGTGATCTCAAGGTCCAATGTCGGCGACGTCAATGATAGTCACGGGACTGGATGCAGAACAGAATTTTATCTACGAGATCGAGGAAGACGAAGGAGAAGTTTCTTCCAAATCTCAAGGCTAAAAAGATAGCACCAGTTTCAGCTTATAGTGGACTCTTCGAATTATTCTGTTCGAGTTTACTAACAAAATCGCTGTACCTTGTAACAGTTACACAGTTGAAGACGACATCCCTGTCAACATGATCCTCGCCTCTATCATAATCACACAATCCCGTCAACTTCAACCTTAACTCTTGAACCTACTGTCAAGAGCAGCTGCCATTGGAAATATGCCAGGAACGCGCCAATCATTCTCCGAGCTTGCTCTGCCATGGGGCACTGCAGGAGCAGGCTTGAAGTCAACTCCTGTCAGTCCCTGGAGCAGAGCGTTTTCTGCGAGTTTGTATGAGTTTGAGGCTGGAAAAGCACGGAGTACTCCGTAACAGAGTACAGCTCTACAGGATCGATGAAAGAATCGATCAATGAGCCAAAGAGGCATTCACACAGAAAGAATGAGTCAAAGAGACATCCGCACACTGAATCTGGGATTCTCCAGGCCCTTAGACTTGCCTGTCCAACTTGGTTATTTATACCTGAGAAGAAGCGTTCAGCTATCCTGGCGACTTTCTCTCTTGATAGATCTCTTCAAATCTCTTTTCTGAGTATTCTCTGAAGATGTCTTTTTTGCAAATGTTAGCATACCTTGTCATACCTCCTGTTCTCAATTATCTCCTCGTTCTCATACTTCGCTTGTTCCAAGCCAGAGGCAAAACACCAAACGCATCTGGGGGAGCACCATCCCGCAACAAAGTCCAGGTATGCAAGGACTTGATCGCGGGGAGGGTCACGCCGGACGGACGACCGAATCAATTGTCACCACTTGAGTCCAAGGCCATACCCAACAGTTGGCTTGTCCCAGCTTTCAATGTTAACAATGCTTTCGTTACGATGGACAATATCCATGCAAACCGATTCGTCAAATCCGCCAGAGAATACATGGCCGACGTTGATTGGCAGATACTAGCGTCAACAGTCGATGTGCACATACAGTCGTTTCTTCAATCACATGGGCAAGTTGGTGTCCCCCTTGCAGAATTGATGTTCAGCTGATGGTCATCATAATCGCCTTCGAGTGCTTTGTGGAGGGAGGCACTTCCTCCGAGGACGTCACTCATGACGCCTTCCTTACTATTGCGAAGTCGATTAACAGTATTTGGATTGATTCAAAACGATCTGCCAAGGTAATCCCATTTGAGGATCGTCATGAGCTACATCATGCGCTGCGTGCAATTCGGACGAATCTTGATCCTATGAAGCCCAGAGAGAACCCATTGAACTGGCTGCTCCCGTCCTATGAGAGCCTATGGCGGGTTGTGGTTAGATCATTCATCGAAATCAAATTCGCTAGAGGACATGAAAATCCTGAGTGAAGTACGGCTCTGATAGAATTTGCTCGGAACCCAACAGAACATCAGTTCAAACACCCCTTCGAGTCACAATCAGTCGATGGAGGACGACGGACAACAATCTCGATTCAGAATATCGTTAACGAGACTCTTAGGGTTTACCCTCCTACAAAACGGGTCTATCGAGGGTTCAAGTTTTCCAACGGTCCCGAAAGCATCAGTATAGACATCGAAAACCTCCACATGGACGAGGACATATGGGGTCCAAACCCCCAAGAATTTATTCCAGAACGCTGGAGTGACATTTCTGATTCTCAGAGAAAGACTTTTATGCCATTTGGCAATAGGCCATTTATCTGTCCAGCAGCCCAGACGTTTGCCCCCAGAGCAATCGCCCTGATTGTAGGCATGTTGTTAGCTGCTTTTGAAGATGATCATTGGATTAGGATCTGTGATGAGGACACGGAAAATGAGATTAAGGGCCATGCGCGTCTAGGATCAGAGAGGGATAGGTATACGGACATTGTGCTTCGGCGTCACAGTTCGTGAACTCCATCGGAGACCGTGTTCAAAGTGAAATATTCATGGCGTTTCGGAACATTGAAATGGACAGCGCGTATCGTATCCAAAATTGTTTCAATTGACGTATGTACATGTGGAATGAAATTCATATTATTCTGCCAATGGTCTTCATGCTTATTCCTTATTCAACGTCAACCAGACATCGCTCGTAATCCAATATGCTCCAAATTTTACCTTCCCAGTGCCTTGCCATGCGAATATTCAGCCCATTAAACCCAGAAAACACTCATCACCACCACGATATCGGCCCCAAGCCAGCCATCTGCATAGATCCCTACAAATAGGTTAACCCAAGCACTTTCAAGCATCCACACGACAACACTTACTATAATAGAATAAGGAGCTTTCCTCTCCATCCCGGTCCCATCCCCAAGATCCGGAGCATTAGGGATCTGATCATGCCACTCCTCCATCTCAACTCGAAATCGGACGACTTCTCCAATATCGAAGTAGAACGATGAGCCTTCGTTTTCCCAAATCCATACTTGATCTGCGTAATCACTATTTGCATAGAAAGCTGAGGTTAGGCATGCATGCATCTAGCTGGGTAAGGACCGGAACTGGTGTAAAGCACAACTTACAATCTGGCACCTTCCAGTAGTAGTTCGGGGGGTATGAGGATGTCGTTGAAGAATTCTACTCCGACTATCGAGGTGTTGTATTAGCGATGAATGCGAGTGGATTTGCTTGCACGGAATACATACTTTTTATGCCAAATTCAGACGCGCTGGAGATCTTTCCAAGGACGATCTCGCCCTTGAACGGTCGAAAGACCAGGAGACGGAATTCAACTGAGAGTAGGTTAGTATGACTCGCACTACACAAAGGAATATAATATACCCCGGGGACAGCAAAGACTCACCATTCACACACACAAGACCAGTTCCATGACCGATAAGTCCATCCGAGGAATTCAACAAGTCATAGAAGCCTATACATAGGCCAATTTTCTGGATAACCTTTTGTTTGAATGTGAAAATCAACATCTGCATTCTGGCATCTGCAATTCAGGATCCTCGCAATAAAGGACCCGGGGTTCTTCAACAAGCATCTTGACATACTTTGTTGGCATATTTCTCATTGATGTTATCTTCAATGGCCACCGAGCTGAACTTGGAGAAGTCTTCAGGCGAGATCTGGATTAGATCTGAGAGGGTTGTCTGCAGGGAGTGTTAGCAGCTGTATAGCGGCGACTCATTGACAAGGAGAGACGTACAAGGATGAACATATTGCTCCCTTGGATATGTACTTTATAGTACTATCCAATGCCGGCGTTGGAGTATCTTTCTCTTCTAATGAGTAAAAGGACGGAGACGAACTTTCATGTTCAATCAGTCCAACCTGGGCTCGCCTGTAAAGCAGAGTTATGCATCAGGAACTCTCATAATGCGTCCAGTCAATCCGATGATACTTTTTTTGCAAATCTACGAGAAAGAATTAAAAATAGCATTTTTTCAGTTTTCTTTCTTTTTTCCTCGAAATTTTCGTTGATTACCCCACACGTGATCCATAAATTTCAGTATCAGATGACGCCGAACAGTTTGGAGGCAGTCGGAATTGCAATGGACGTCAAGTCGTCGGCGACAGTGAACTCTTGAAGATGATACAGTGTAACTCTCGGATCCCTAGTCTATCCTCTTCTTGAGAAACATACACCACTGTACACGGAGGCTGGCTTAGGCATCATGAATCCCCGGGGATTTTCTTTCCCACCACCTCCCCCCCCTCCGCCCCGATATCAGCAGCATCATCCTCCTCCCCCTGCTTATCCTCCTGCCCCTCCACGAGGCTATCACAACTATGGTCATCGGGGCGGAAGGCAGCAACGCGGCGGTCGTGGCAGGGGGTTCTATGGTAGAGGTAATCGAGGAGGAGGAGGAGGAGGAGGTCGAGGAAACCGAGGAGGAGCGAGGCCACCACCACCGCCGATGCATGTAGGAGGCCGCTATGACTATGATTATCCCGGGAGTGCAGCCCCTCCTCCGCCGATGAGCTACGCGCCGTTAAACCATGCTAGTTACGCCAGTCATCCGCCGCAAAGCCCTGCTCCAATTCCACCGGCTCATTTCCCGTTGTCTCGATCACCGCCGGATTTCCGACAGCCGCCAAATGCGCCTTACTACGCACCCTCTCCGGCGCCTTTTACTCCGCCTGCGACGGCGTCTATACCGCATTATCCGCGACAGTCGAGCTACGAGACGGGATACGACGCCAGAGAACCCCTTCGACAGCCTACCCCCCATCATGTACAGTCATCATCCATGTACCCGGCTGGTGTTCCTCCGTTCCAACCTACTCCTCGAGCGCCGATGATAGACCCTTTAATGCGCTGGGGCTATGATGGCCTACCGCAGACGACACCTTATTCCGATTCTCAAGCAGGACACTGGAGTGATCCTCGGTACCTAAATCCACGTGGTGCGCCAGAAAAACCGTTGGGATACAGTAATGGTAATAAACGTGATTACTTTTCGGCCTTCGAGACACCCTCTCCAGTCAGCTCACGGCCTTCAGCGCCGCCGCCGATACCTAGCTTTGGCAATCCTCTCCCGTTAAAGCCACCTCCACCAATCGACAGTTCGCATAAACCAAAGAAGAAGAAGAGAACTCACAACCAGCTGGGTTTGACACCGAAAACAGAAGAGCATGAGTCAAGTGAGGAAGAGGACGATGCCGATGAAGAGACGAGGTTAGGACTGGGTGCAGGTCCTATCGCGGCACCACTTAAGTTTACCTATCGAGGGCGGACATCGACGTTGCAGTCACCGTCAGACATTGCTGCATGGATTGAGGAACGAAAGAAGCGGTATCCAACGCAGGCTCGTGTCGATGAAAAGAAGAAGGTCGAGGAGGAGACAAAAAGAGCACGCCAAGAAGCATCAAAGGAGAAAGTGTTGAAAAAGCAGGAAGCGATGCGCCAGAAGGACGCTGCTCGAGCTCACTCGAAACACGAAACTCACGAACGAAAGGGACATCAGGCGGCACCTGGTGGTCCAGTAGATGCCCTATCGAAATCTAAAGAAAAGGCCGAAAAATTACGCCGGAAACTCGCAAGGGAAGAGAGAAAAGTTGCCAAAGCCCAGGCGGATGCCGAAAAGTCTCGACTGAAGACCGAAGGATCACAACCTCACCCTGTCTCTCAAACTATGCAAGAAACTTCTGTGTACACACCGGCTGGGGAGTTTCCGTCACAACCAGTCCCCGATGAAAGAGTCGACGGTACAACGGATCAAGAACCGCAAAGTCATCCGAACGGCGTTCCAGAATCAGTTCGAGCGGAACTCCCAGCAGAGCGCCAGGTGGCAGGTGAACTAGACCAAGGCAACGCTAGCGGTTCCGCGACACCGTCATCTTCGGATGCTTCCGAGGCCAGCGATTGGACATCATCAAGCGGCTCTGATAACTCGTCCGGTTCTGATGCGAGTGATTCGGACTCGGCGCCACCAGAGGAAACGACAACTCGTCGCGAAGGGCCCGAACGCGTGCCGCCGCCCCCTCGCGAAGAGAAGAAGAGATTATGCCGTCATTTCGTTAACCGAGGACGCTGTTTACGCGGGGATAAGTGCAAGTTCTCGCACGAATTGCCAGACCGAAAAAATCATCAGCCAAAACCTGCTGAGGAAAAGGTGGAACGGAAGGGGCTCTTACATATGGTGAGTATTTTCTCTGTTTCGCGCAAGGGGGCTAGCTATCTGTTTATGCATTTACTGACTGTATACGATTGAACCTCCAGCTGCTGGAGCGACAGAGAGACGACGAGGACCAACGGGTCATGCAGGCGATTTCATGGCTAGGCGACAATGGGCACCTGGATGAACCAGCAAGCGCTGCTGCTGCTGGACACGAGCATTCGGTTGGAGCACCGAACGAAACCTCTGAAAGAGGATGATCGGTCATTCATTTGTCTGTGCTATCTTTTTCCGCTTCCGCATATCATATTTCGGGAATTTTCATGAAGAGAGTCCATAATGTACGCTTACTCTAATATGATCTGCAGAGTCAGCCCTATGACGCCGGCGTTGATCCTAGGGCTTGGCGTATCATTTGCGTTCAATCAATCCATTATGAAGCCCTCTAGAGCTCTATATGAGCTTTCCTCTCTCTCTCTCTCTCTCTCTCTCTCCAGTCTTGTGCTAGTCCAAGCAAGCCGCTCTGATGCGAAAGCCACTACGGGTTCATGGAAGCACTGGACAGTGAGTGCTGCTTGCTTTCCTCTTCGGATGTGGTGGTTGTGCCTTCTTCCTTCTGCCAATTCCCCCGTGTCTTCTTCCTCCCTTCTTCTCCTATCCTCCTCTCCTTTCCTCTCTTCTCTTCTCTCTTCCTCTCTTCCTCTCTTCATCCCTTCATCTCCAGATATCCCAATATCGTATCGTCTCATTTCTTACTTTCGTTGCATTTCTTTGCTCGATCTACCTTACTCTACCTTACCTCTATTCTCCGTCTCAGTTAACCTCACCATGCGCGCCGTCATCTACCTTACCCTCAGCGCCCTTGCGGCCTTGGTTGCTGCCAGCAGCCCCAACGCTTTCAAGGTCCCGAACGGCGGTTACTCCTTCAAGACCGGTTCTCCAACTACTCTTAACTGGGATCCCACTACCGAGGGACCAGTGACCTTGAAACTCTTTTCGGGTACCGTGATGAAGCCTGAGGACGGTGTCACCATTGCTTGTAAGTAAAGTATCCCCTAGGCAGGTGCGAACCTATATGATAAGATGTTCCTTCTTCAACTTGGACGAGCAGCTAGCTGATCAGACATCCATACTAGCCGGAATCCCCAACTCGGGAAGCTACAAGTGGACCCCGCCGACTGACTTGGTCTATAAGCCGGACTACACCATCGAGATTGTGGACGATAAACATGCCGACAAGTACAACTTCTCTCCGCGTTTTGCCGTCTCCGGGGCCACTACTGCTTCCGCGACGGCCCCGACTGCAACCTCCGGTACTAAGTCGGCCCCTTCGGCGCCCGGCAAGACTAAGACTAAGACACCCAGCACCTCTACCTCTAAATCTCACGGTACTTCTGGTGCCCCAGCGGCCAACGAAGCCAAGAAGGCTGGTGCCACGGAGAACACCAACGCTGCATCCTCCAGCAACTCTGAGGCTGCTATAACTCCGACCCCAGATACGAATGGAGCCGGCATCACCCGCGTGTCGACTGGAATGTTGGCTCTTGTTTTTGGTGCTGCTGCTTTTATGTAAGCGTTTGAGACGGGAGATCCATGGCCGGATACAGGCGTTTGGTTCATTCTTTGACTTTGCTGGATTTGCATCTATTGTGATTCTTGTTGTTCATCGTTCCCTTCATCATTGAGACGGGTGTATCGTGTCGCGGGTTTTGTACTGTATATTTTAGTCAGAAAACCGATACTGTTTCATGGCTGTTGGCATTGGTTACTGTTGTTGATTCAATTGAAGATGCTTGATCTGGTAGTAACATCCAAGACCCGTCGTAATTAGTGAACACGACCTATAGTCGTACCATTGCATTCATTTTTGTTCATTCATCAGGTATAGTCGACAAAAGCCCGGAGAAGAGCAATGCAACTAGAGAGTACATACATACATGCATACAACAAGTCATCATTTCAAAGCAAGCAAAGAACAAAGAAAGTTAAACCGCGCCAGGCCCCTTATGCTCGGAATGATCCAAGAGCAAATGCGGCTTGATAAAATCCTCATCAAGCTGCCGAAACCACGCCCCATGATCTCCCGACGGCCCTCCGGAAAAGATCCCCCGCAGCGTCTCCCTCGCCGAACGACCACTAGCATCACGCCTAGCGGGGGAGACACTCTGACTCTGACTCTGCCCCTGCCCCTGACCCTGCCCGAAACCCAGAGAATGCGGCGGCGGGACATCAAGCGCGGACGAGTCAAGCTGCGAGGTGGTCGAGCGACGGAACCGCGTCGGCGCAGAAGGAGGTAGGGCATGATCGTGGTCATCGTCATTGTAGGAATGATCATCAAGATCAGCATCGAGACCGAGACCCGGTTCGTCGTCGACGGGGTCGATGTCGAGCGCGGGTGTTTGCGCGTGTGCGTTTCCAATGTTCACGTTTTCTCGGTCGACGAGCTCATCGTCGCTACTACCCACGCCCAGATTCGCCGTGGACGATTGTCTATCGCGGCGGGATGCGGCCGTCGTGCCAGTGCCAGTGCCAGTGCCAGCGCCAGTGGCAGTAGTCGAGCTCGAGCTATACGGAATACCCTTCCACGCCGAGCCGCGACGACTACCACTACCACCAGACCTCGACTGCGCGCGGGGACTCGGAACGCGGCTATTACCGCTAGAGTAACTATGCGTCCTCCGCACGCCGTCCATGGGGATAGTCGAGTCGAACCGACGAGGTGTGTACCCGATGGCGTTATCGCGTTTATAGTAATACGCCCCGCCGTGGGTGTGTGTGACTTCGATGTCGAATTCGTCGTCCGAGTCCAGGTCCTCGACGACGCCGGTTCGGATGCCCAGGATTTCGAGCATGCGTGCTGTTGTGCCCCCGAATATGATCACGGTCAGCACGACGACGACGAGGACGGTGGCGCGGAGGGCGGCGGCGTTGATGCCTTTGAGGCCCGCGGCGAGGGCGACGCCGACGGCGCCGCGGAGGCCGGCCCAGAAGAGCATTGCTTGGTAGGCGAAGGGGAGTTCGTCGGCGACGTCTTTTCCGCGGCGTTGGGCGCGGATTCGGATGAACCAGTTGATCGCTTTGGATAGTGGAAATACTGCCAGGTAGCGGGAGAGACAGATTCCGAATACCGCTACGAGGATGAAAAGGGGTTTGAATTGGAGGTTTCGTTCGACGAATAGGTCTAGGCCGAGGTAGATGAAGATGAAGTTTTCTGATAATTGCGCCATTACTTGGAAGAGGTATTTGGTAGTCAATTGTGTTCGGCGTGACATATTGTAGTAAGCATAATGCTTTAGGGTAATGCCACAGAAGAGGAGAGAGACGATGCCTAGTGATATGAGCATGCTGATAGAAAAAAACGAGCGACATGATAGCTTACCAGAGAGATGAACTCCATTGGAGAAGAAGTAGCTGGCATACGCCACAAGGACAATCAAGCAACTCTCTATCTTGGGCATGCGGCGGACATGAGTATGCTTGAGACCGAGAGCCGTTGCGATTCCAACCACTATCCCCACCAGCATGCTTCCGAAGAAAACCAGCAGGAACACTCCAATAGCTTCAAACAGATGCAGAGCTGTCAAGGAACCAGCCTTGCTATCTGCGTATTTCTGCGCCGTCTCGAACAGCACAATGGCAATGGCATCGTTCAGGAGCGCTTCTCCAAAGATGACCGTGTACAGCTTCGGTTCCACCTTGTACAGGTTGAAGATGGCGAGAATCGTAACAGGGTCCGTTGCGGAAAGCGTCGCTCCAACCGAAATAGCCTCGACAAAGGAAATGTTCAAGCCTTCCAGGGGAATTTGCGTCCATACATATAGAACAAGTCCCAGCACGATAGCAGAGATAAAAGTCCCCGCAAAGGCAAACGTGAGGATACTGCCAATGTTGCGGAAGAAGTTCGCCTGCACGGAAGAAGCAGATGTCAACTAAACCAACTTCCACACTACCGCCAGCAAGCAAGCAAGCAAGATAACCAACCTGATGCAATTCATATCCCGAAGCCAGAATAATAGGAGGAAGAAGGAGATTAAAGAAGAATTGGTAATCAAAGGTAACGCTGTCCTGAATCGGCGACGCAGCACTCAGACGAATAACCAAGCCAACAAACATGCCTACCATCATGCACTTTAGTAAGTACTAACCAAACCAATCCATCAAATGGCCGAAAGTGTTCTCCGGAGATGTAAAACCCACCAGCAAATATCGAAAGAACCGTCTCATGGACCGCCTGAATCTTCCGCTGTTGCAGAATATAACTCGTGAACAGCGCAAACATCAACAGCATAATCATAATAAACAGCGCCCAGGAGCTGAAGAACTCCTTCTTTCCAGCCTCGGGAGAGTCTAGAGGTCCAACACCATTAGATTCCGAGCAACGAATTCGATGTAGGAATAAAAAGAAGACGTACCATCGTCCGCATCCGGATCCGACTCCACGGCTCT
>HG983375.1:120993-135925 GCA_900006255.1 Xeromyces bisporus
GGATCCACCCCGAATAACGAGAGGATGCCCCCTATTAATTCTCGCACCCAGGCAAGCCCGAGAAGAGACGCAACCGTTGCAGCGCCGCCAACAACCATGAACGGCTTCCTCTTGCCCCATGATACACGGCAGTTGTCGCTTCGGATACCCACATAAGGTTGCACGAGGGTACCCGTCAGGGGGCCTGCTATCCAGACCATTGCAAGCAACGCCTTGCTCATCCCGAGGGACAAAAGGTAAGGCTGTAATGAACACGCACTATGTCAGAATCCACTCCGTGAAACCAAGCAATTTCATACAAAGCATAGAAGCAAATGGAAAAAGACGAGGAAATGAACCATGCTCAAAGCGCATCTAATAATGCATGTCATCGGGTTCTCATTTCCAACTCACCGATCCATTTGACAACTCCACAGACCATACAACCTGGAGCCTGCAAAATACCAACCAACTGTCATCCAAAGGACATCCAGATATATCAAAGCGAGAAACAAAACTCACCCACCAATACTAAGCGTCAGTAGAAACAAATACCAATTGCTCTCTGACGGCTCTACCGCATCCGCAGACTCAGTCGCACCATGAACCCCCCCGTTAAAGCCATCAACTCCATTCACATCATCATGCTCATCTCCATAATTTCCTAATCGTCTTGACGCCACAAGAGGCGACGTCTCATGCGATGCATGACCATTCGTCGCAGTCATTGACACACAAGAAACGGAATACACTGGTATGGACTGACCAGAGCCGGAGTGTATGATAGTAGTAGGTATGCTCTCTCGCGTTTTCCCTTAACAGGGGGATGCTTAGGCAAGAACAGATGCCAGTGCTTTCAAATCGAACCGAAATCCGTGACAACCTCGCATGGAACTCCGAATACCCGTGACCCCTGCAAGTTGCAACCACGCTCGACAACCAGTTCGACGGGTGATTTCTATTACCGTCGAGTCAGTGTTGCTCAGCCGCTAGCAAGCAGCAGTAGTAGTAGTAGTACAGAAGCGGTGGAACGGTCAATGTAGGTCCAGACGATGATATTTCTTTGATCAATATTCAATGTTGAACGTAGGAACCCTTCGATGGATGGCAACAGTAACTTAAAGTCTTATGGGAGACGGATGACAGCACAACGGTGCTGTTTATTCTCTTTCTGATTGGATTCGAGCGCTCACAGACCCAATGGTCAAATATCTAATGACGATCTCTGACAGTCTGACTGTGTTGTACGGTACTGACAACGCAGCAGAAACCGGACTGGACAGGACTCCGACTTGGTTCGTTCTCAAGCGCTTGATACAATATTAACCAGGCAATAAAGATACTTGAACGGCAAGGTGGAAGATGCCATGACGATTGATGCCATCGCCGGAGATCATACGAAAGGCTGGCTGACATTACCCACGTGATGAACCTAATCCGAAAACGGAAAACTCAACTGAAAAACTATCCCCCGACGTAAGATACATCTGGGGTTCGTTACACGCATCCTACATAAGGCCAAGATTCGACCCTGAAACTAACCATTACACAAGGTTGGCTACCGAGAAACACTCGGGGCTCTGTCGCTATGACCAGTCTACATACAGAGAGCTGTACCCCTCGCCAGGATCGAACAATGAAAGTTAAATTCGTGAGTAGTCTTCTGTACATACCGAGTATAAACATCTATATAATTCAGCTGCAGTTGAGGCTATAAACAATTTGCAAGAAACATGCTCATAAGGGAAGATTAACATGAAGTCCAAAACATATCAAACCCTTAATCCCTTTTTTCAAAATCCCATGGCCAAAATAGACAGCAAAGCGCAAACTGATAAAGTAACGGAAATCGACACACAGATAAATCGTACATTGGTCATGGGCGAAATCAGAACGTCGAGTACCCGAGGAAACCTCCCAAAATTTGGATGACATATAAGCAACAGACCTGCCGGGAAAGGGAGTCATTCATGCATGCCGAAAGTCATTATAAATCAAAAAATGACATGGTCTTATCCATATCTCGGATCGGGCAAATCCGAATGTTGCACGATCACGGCAGAGCACATATCAATTTCCTTAAAAGATAGGAAATTAAGCAATATAAAGAAATATAGAAAACACATTATAGACAGGGCGCCATCATCATCCCTGAGTAGGTTGCAGTATGTAGATAGAGTATCGGACGGACAGATTTCAACATTGGCACGAAAAACGCAATGTAGCAAAATGCGGTGCAAAGCAAAACGAATATCAGTAAGCTCCTTAGATTTGTTGCTGTAGAAGCTGAGGAGCGACCATTTGAGGCGGCATCATTGTCGGCATCATGGACGGCATGTCCATAGAAGAAGGCATCGACGTCATACCGGTGACGTTAGGCACACCATTAGAGAAGAACTTCGTGGCGGATTGCGCCGAAAGATCTCCTGGAGAGCCAAACTCGTTCTCTTCGTTCTCCAAACTTTCTTCGTTTGGAGGTAGCTGCGGTTGTCCATCTTGCTGAGCCTCATGAATACGGCGATGCCTGTTAAGAATATGTAAACACTTTTGTCCTACCAATGATGAAAAGGAAGCTTGTCTTATACTTACTGCGCAAGGTTATCAGACCGCGAGAATGCTTTGCTGCAATAAGGACAAGGATAAGGCCGTTCCTGGGTGTGGGTCCTCACATGTCTAAAAATCGGTTAGTTGCGCGGCTAGAGACAGAGACAAGGCGGTTAAAGAAAAAAAGTGAAAATGCTTACCGCTTGAGATGCTCCAGTCTCTTGAAAAGTCGGCCGCAAGACGGAATGGGACACGAATGAGATTTTTGCGGATAAGGGCCGAGTTCCATAACGGTAGCGCTGCGGGCGCGGCGAACAGGACCTGTACCGGATAAACCGGGTCTTTGTGTCGCGCCGTTTTGAAGAGTCGCTTCCATATTCTTGCTTTGAAGAGCTGACAATTCATCCTGTCCATTGGGTAGTGAGAAAGTGCTTTGCTCGGAATTTTCATCGAGGTTCGGTAGGGGCGTTGCATTTCGCGACATCTCATGCAGCAGATCCTTCTGCGGGAGGGTTGTTGGTGAAGTATAGTTCGGCGTAATACCGTGCGGATATTGATTCAGCTCGCCACCTTCGGGGACGGAATTAGTCGAGTTGGAAGTGGAACGTCGAAGGTCACTTGGCTTGTGTGCGGCGGAACTTGCGCCTGGCTGCGAGATCATAGATTGCGCGTTCGAAGAGGAAATTGCAGCGGCATTCAAAACACTTGGTGCGACAGACGACTGCCTTCTACGCCGCTTGTAGGACGGGGAGCCCTCGATCATCGAGTAAACATTTGAGGGAAAGGTTCTAGGCGGGGCCGGAAAGTGGGCACTTGCCAAGTTCGACGGCGGCAAATGCATCATTGGATTGAACGTAGCCGCCGTGCCGACATCGGGAATAGCGGTGTACAAACCGGTATCTTCGTTGGCGATGTAGGCTGGCTCGGGACCCATGGGAACAGCGTGTTGGGGAGGAGTAATCGGTTCATAAGACAGGCCTCTGTTGCTGTAATCTTCGTACTGGGACGAGACAAACGACGGAGCGGGGGAATACTCCACATACGTTGGCATGGAGGCGTGGCGCTGTTGTAACCGAGCAAGAGCCATTCCATTACGGTCATACTGCGCGTTTCCCAAATCCGACATTGGAATCTGGCCGTACATTGCGGGATTGGTAGGATCGGTGGGTATGAACGTCGGAACGGCCATCTGGGGAGGAGGCATTGCGTCAACGGTCCGAATCATAGGAGACACGGGTTGGCCATATGCCGTACTTGCGTGTGCAGCAAACGAAGACGAATTCGCTTGCTGAGACTTTGTGAGTTGTTCATATAGCGATTGGGAGGAATCGAATTCAAAAGACAAAGCGGGTTCGCTAACGGCGAGAGTGGTCGCTTCCTGGCCCATCTTCTCTCTCTTCAAGTCGCGTTCCAAAGCATCGAGAAAAAGCCGGTCGTGCGGTACACTATACCAGTAGAACACCTTCTGTTTCTTCTGCGTGCGAATGCAATTGTTCTTGTAAAGAAAGTCGAGAAAAGGGCTCTTTGGCTCTTCGAGAGTCGCATCGGTGCCAGCCTTGAGGTTTCGGAGGTCAGAGAAAATGCCTTCCTCGAATTTCTTAGAGTTCTTCACAGGGCGACCGAAAGCCTGGAACCTGAAAGCCAGAGTTCTAACGATATCGGTTCCCGAGATATGAAAAAGGTTGCTCCTGTCCCAGCAATCTGTTAGAATCACTCCATGCTTCATGAACTTTCCCATTTCGTAACCAACCATAGTACACAGGAGATATAGTCGCCCGTAGGAAGCAGAAAGCGTCGAATCAATTGGTCTGGTTGCCAGTCAACTGGCGCAGACAGGAGAAAGTACTTCACTGTGACTGAAGTCAGCTCGATGCCATGGACGCGCGACGGAAGGTGGGGAAAGGGACCGGAGATAGTAAACAACCCTCCTATTGGACATCCAGCAACTTACAATTGTCGACCTGTTGCAATGCGACTTGCGCATCGTGGGGGAGACTTTGTTGAGCCTCGGTTGAGAGCATGAACGTTTCCGGTTTCTGGGGAGGTGCCATCGCAGCACCGTGGGAATACATCTTCTACTTTGTATTTTTTGGTATCTGACTCGTATCCAAGCAAAGGATTACTATATGTTTATATATATGGTCAGTTGAGGATTGCGAGGCAAGAAAAGAAGCTTCACAACGCGCCATGACAGACAAAGCGCCTATCTTATCGGCAACATCGAAGTTCACAAATGACGCGGATCTCTTGACTTCAAGACAGGACAAGTCAAAGGGGACGAGAAACGCACCGTCAGACGACAAGACAGTTCTAGTGGAAGATGTCTTAAACAAGAGTCGCGAAGTTTCTTGTCCGTTTCTAGAAGCGAGCGAAATGAATGACAAGCATTCAAGAGATATACTCTAAAAGGCGATAATGATATAGGCAAATGAAGCCAACGACAGACTGAAGAAATGAATAACAAATATCAACAACAGATCATGAAAAGACGACAAGCAGTGTCCAAGTAAAACCAGGGAGGAACCGGTCACTCCAAGAGACACTGAGAAGTTGTTGTTCTGAGTTGAAGCGAGCGTAAAGGCCGACGGGGCAAGATGTATGTAGGCCAGGCGTCTAGTAAGCGCGAGGTAAAAAACGAATGAACTGGGCCTGCCCAATCCCAAGGCACTTGCTTGGAATGGATTTCACGCACAGCGGAAAAGAAATAAAATAACGAGCGGCAAGGATGGAAGAAATGAGGCCAGTCAATGCCTGCTCTTGCGAAGAGGGGGAGGAAGGAGACAGGTCAAGTTATATCCGTAGCGGGAAGCGAGATAGGGAGAGAGAGAAGGAGAGAGAGGGAGAGACGGAGAGACACAGACAGAGGAGAAGTGACCAGAGAGAGCCGACGATCCTCGACGATCCAACGCACGAATGAATTAAGAGAAAAAAGTTCCAAAATCTACTTAGCACATCCGGAATGACAACAGATAGTAATCAAGCTAATAATATTCAGGGTTGAGGTTGGAAGATGGACTGGATATTTTGAATTCAGGAGCGCCGAGCAAAAAACCACGGTTCGAGTCTTTGCCGGAGGTTGGAGAAGGGACCGGAGACTTAGTAACTACGGGTAGCCTCAGGCACCCTTGAGTGTAGCTTTACAGTACCGTATTCAAGTGGCACGGCGGTATTGTAAATTACGCACTGCTAGGCCCGTTAGTAAGCGGGTATGCGGCGCTTGTCGTATTGTCGGAATTTAAATTCGCAGATCCGGAGCTGACTAAGACGGCGCTGTAATAAATAAACTACGAATAATCTCCACGGAGTCTATCTGCACATTGTGGGGTCTTCATAACTGTGGGTTGTAACTTGCCAGATCCTGAAATATAAATTACATACACAAGCTATCGGAGTAACAAGTTACAACGACTTGTACTGTAATACGCTGTAAACAACCTGGTAAAACCACTCGGAAAAATGTCATGATTCATGGCACGGCACAACGCCAAGCCCACTCTAACCCAATCACAAATCACTGTTTCAGACTAACGACTAACCCGCTTAGCACCCGTGCCAGGTTTACCGTTTCCGGTTTCAGGATCACGAGCTAGCGCCTGACTCCGGCCAATGACGAAGCTCCTCGGTGTGCCAAATCGACTTCACGTTACAGTACATGACACGACGTCGCCGTACAAGTTGTCATTGACAGCTTATACACTCTGTAAGTGACAGTACATCATCATACATTTCATAGTCATACGATTTTCCATCAAGTTTTCTTCTTTCTTTCTGGAAGGTTAAAAGGGCTCATCATCTCATGGCGAGTCATGATGATTGTAGTTAATTTGATTTCATCTATATATGTACGGTCCGTCCATGGGGATCACTCCACGTTTATCATCCATCACTGCGGGGAGGAGTAGAAGGGAAAAATTGTGATGAAGAAGTGTATTTTTGCGCATGTGCGCTGCTCCAAACGATGCAGCGGCACAAAGCCAATGTACAGCTCTACAGTGTACGGAATACGGAATAGGCTGTAGTACTACATATGGAGTTGACGTTGCTGTCCGTTAGTAATACGCTCTCATCACTCGCTGGTACTTTCTGCCAGGGTGCCCAGTGCTCACCTGTCAACCGCGCATCTGATGCCGATAGACGGCTACACCTACATAGGAGGACCCTAGGTCATTAAACTGTAGATTTGATGATAAAAATAGCCCTTGATGTACCTCCATACGGACGATTCGGGGACCCGCAGCCTCCCGCTAATGTGTTTCATCAATATCATCCATATCATTTTTCTTCTGCTTGTGATTACTAACTGTGCAGTCTGGACTCTGGACTGCACCAGGTTACTAAATCTCGGCCTTCTAGAGCAGCATCTCATACTCGTTGCTGCTTGCTAAGTCGCCGACTCGCCGTGCCCTGATGATTTGCAGTAGTTGTCTGGGATGGAAACCTCTTGGGATGCTAATCATGGTATGTACTCCGTGCGCCTTGTAGTAAAGTAAAACTGGTCCGCCGTTCATTCCGTATAACCTCTTCACTGATGATATAAAGACGTTGATCCTGATCCGCCTGTGTTTGGTACTCTACTAGTTCTCGGGCATCTTGACTTTTCTGGGGACGGATATATTGGGGCCATCACTAATCAAAAAATGCCGGGACTCGTGGCTGGCGATGTTGCTATTATTGTTCAGCTGGTTGAAGTCATCGTAATGCCGCGTTTCCATGGTTCCAACCGAGCCTTAGCAACCGCTCAGGTCCAGGGTTTGCTTCTGAAGATGTGAAGGTTTTGGAGATTATGGAGATATCCAACTTTGCTTTGCTTTGGTGACATCTTTGCTCCGTGATGTGCCTCAACAGATTGAGCTGTGTGGATTAAGATACCAAGCCGAATCATGGTACCACGTGGATATCATCCGCCGGCCACGCATGCCATTGGAACTGCCAATATCGTGACATCAGCGAGAAAGACAATCCCTCGAATAGCTGAACACTGATGATGCCAGCAGTGTCCTGTCGAGCATCGTATCCCAGGTGGCATTTCCAATATCCCCCAGCAAATCCATAGTTGGGAAGGACAGACGAGTCATGCCACGCCCCCAACCAACACAGCAATGCAACCAAGCATGTAACGATCAGATGCGAATTCCACACATCGTATCCTAACGGCGACATTTTCGGCTTCCCAATCGGTCCTCCTCCTTGAACGACTGACAGATCATTTTCGCTGACGTTAAGCGTATCCTCAGAAAACTCTTCGACAGAAGACCCTCCGACGACTCTAACGACGGCCTTTTGGCTTTCCTTTCGGTCCTCCTCCTTGAATGACTGACAGATCTTTCTTGCTGAGATTAAGCGTCCCCCCGGAAAACTTTCCAACAGACGGCCCTCCAACGCCACGCTCTCTCCTCTTATCGCTGGTTTTCGGTTTGTGAGCGGGTTTCTCGAGAACAATGCCGTTCTCCTTGGCTTCCCGGCGTCGTCTATCCTCCCTCGTTTCTGCTTTCGCTTTGATCCCTCTTCGGTGTGACGACGGCATGTTCTCCTGGGTATACAGTGACGTCTGAGAGCCGAGCGCCTGCATTCTGAGATCCAGAGCTTTGTGCCGGTTCTTCCCAGACGGCGCCAAATCAGACGCAGAATCGAGAAGATGGGATTCTTTCAGTAACCGCTGTAAAGCGAGGTCATTTTTGATATTATCCGCATCTGTATGCTCGTCTTCCTTATTCTCTTTGTTCTCTTGTGTAGCTTTGTTCTTAACAGCCTCCAAGTCGACAAAGGAAGACGGTGGTTTTGAATTCTGCCAAGCGTAAAGTATTAGAGCGAAATCTCTCATCATCATCACATACGTGTGCAACAGTGTCTGGTTGTGTTAAGCATACCATAAACGCCTTACGGGCTTTTTTATCTACGACGTCGTCCGTCGTGGTTCGCGAATCCTTACATTCCACTACCTCGACCTTGTTGTTTTCACTTCCCTCATCCTCATCAGACACACCATTCCATTCTGACTGTGACCCTAACTCTTCATCCTCACTGTCTGCGTCATCATCATCATCTCCGGAGGATCCAGCGGTATCCTTCTGCATGCGTTTCGCCGGTAACTCCAACGGCTGAAATTGGCTTTCGAAAAATTTCCGGAAAATGTCGTGTGGAGCCTCAACATCAGGTGTTGTTGCGCTTTGAGCATCTTCGGCATCTGCAGTTGTTGAAGTTCTGGAAATAACTGCAGCGTCTCGCTTTCTTTTTCCAATCATTTTTTAATTATAGAATTTTCTCAACAGTTTGTGCGGCGCAAAGTGAAAGTCGGTCGGCTTGTTTTAAGGAGGTTACAATTAAGGTGTCGTTTCGACGTCGTCCCTTCAAACCTTAATTTTTTTCTGCTCCAGATCTGATCACGTGTGATAAGTTATATATAGGTTACTTACCGATACCGATACCGTACCGTACCGAATCCGATACGGATCTCCGTCCGGCGTCGATGGCATATCATAATTTTAGAACAGTCACGGCGTATCATTATACGAAAAACCAAAACCAAACTCAAAAAATGACCCGGTTTAGACCCTGCATTGACCTCCATTCTGGTCAGGTTAAACAAATCGTCGGAGGAACGTTGGGCAACGTCCCTGCTGATCTGAAAACGAACTACGTATCGCGTCTCCCGGCCGGTCATTATGCAGCATTGTATCGGGATCATGGACTACGCGGTGGTCACGTTGTGATGCTGGGACCGGGGAATGATGCGGCTGCGAAGGAGGCTCTACAGACATGGCCGGGAGGACTTCAGGTTGCGGGGGGTATTAATGATACGAATGCGAAGTATTGGATTGATCAAGGTGCTGAGAAGGTGAGGTCGATTGTTTTTTGGCTTGACTTTTCTATGTCTCTGTTATGTGCTTGATATGTAAATAATCATTCCATCGTGGAATGCCTAAAGATGCTAACAAGTACCACAGGTTATACTCACATCCTTCCTCTTCCCAGAGGGCAAATTCTCCCTGGAACGGTTAAAATCCGTCGCCTTGGCACTGAACAACGACAGATCCAAGCTAGTCCTGGACCTAAGCTGCCGAAGAAAAGACAATACCTGGTTCGTAGCCATGAACTGCTGGCAAACCATAACAGAGCTAGAAATCACACAAGGCAAGCCAGAAATACACCCCTTTCAAAAACGTTTCACTTTCACAGAACTATCCTGTACTGACTCGGCAATAGAATCAATCTCCATGCTGGAACCATACTGTTCTGAATTCCTCATTCACGCCGCAGACGTCGAGGGACTCCAGCAGGGTATCGACGGGGAGTTGGTGTCGAAACTGGCACAGTGGTGCTCGATACCCGTCACGTATGCTGGTGGAGCGCGGAATCTTCAGGATCTTGAAACCGTGCAGGTTAGCAGTGGGGGGAAGGTTGATTTGACTATTGGGAGTGCTTTGGATATCTTTGGCGGGTCTGGGGTGACTTTTGGGGAGTGTGTGCAATGGAATAGAGCGCATTAATTTTATTTTTCATCTCAAGTGAATACATAGAGATAAATGTGTACGTATATGTATGCATACTCCTATGAATGATGGAAACAGATCAAGGCAAGTCTGGATGACATCAACCAAGTCAAAAGTAGCCTATACCCAAAGCGGTATAGCCGGTCGACGAACAAACTCCCGATCATCAGCGCCGCGGCTAAACATCCATTTGAGCCTCAACTTAAAGACTTCAAGACTTCAAGATTACCCGAATAATAAATAATACACTACCGTACGCTGGCGTATCCTCGATCTATCCGAATTGACTATATCTATCCCGGATTATACGAAGCCACCAGACCGCAAAGCGCGACCTGTAAAATATCACCGTAGCCTACGGTATTCGTACCTGACCGACGCTTCACCCCGTCCGTCGCAACCACAACAACCACAACAACCACCACCACCACCACACCAGTCACCATGAAACCCTTAGTATCAGCATTCAACGCCTGGAGCTGGTAACCCCTCCCTTTCTTTCTCTCTAACCGACAAAACAATCCACTAACCACCGGTAATCGAATCGCACAGCATCGTCATCTCCTTCTTCGCCGTCATAATCCTATCCATCCTCGGGTCGTTATTCAAGGTTCGTTAATCGTTCTGTCTGTCTGTTTGTCTGGTCGTCTGCGGTTGCGGTTGCGGTTGCGGTCTATATAATCCGTTTCTGCGCGCGAGGGATGCATACATATATACATACCCTGACATCCCAGTGGACACCGTACATAGTCAATGGGTTTTGAGTCACACTGGATTGGATTGGATTGCATTGATTGCATTGATTGAACCGAACCCTTGTTGATACGTGACTCTCTCTCTCTCTCTACACTATAGGAAAACAACCCGGCCTACACAGGATCAACAGAAGACCCCGAGAACGGACCTGCTGTGGCGGCGTCGATTTTTACGGCTGTGTTTATTTATGCGGTATGTTTGGCTTCTTTTGGTGTCTCTGGATATACAGTACATATCGGATTGTTGGATGGGTGAAATGATATGATATAACTTTACGAGGTTTTGGAATGGAATGGAATAGCTAACACCATCTGCTCAACTAATAGGGCTTCTTCGTGTTCTGCGCGTTCCAGGCTTTTCTCAATTACAGAGCTAGTCGGGTTGGTGCTATATCGCTTGATTGATTGATTGATTAAGGCGGGTTCGGGTCGGGTTCGGATCGAAGAGGAGAGGATATATAAAGGTAGAAGGGTTAGGAGGTCATATAACGAATATCGTGCCGTTTTTGATATGATATGATATGATACTACCTAACTGTTGTCATGGCTGTTTTTTTGGGTCAACCCTCACTGGTCTGGTCTGGTCTGGTCTGGTCTGGTCGAGTCGTTCCGATTGCTATGGATATTTGACTTGTACTCTATTAATTATTCCGTGCATATGTTTGGATTGATATTGGGGCGTTTTAGGGTTGGTTCGTCTTTCTAATGTGAGCAAATTTCGGGTTCTTGTTGCTTTATACTATGCCATGCATTTGCTCTTGGAGCATCATCTGCTGCTATGTTGAGAGTTGAGAGTTGAGCTTCATGTCATTGAACTTCATTTTGAAATATGTATGTATAAACTCGTATAAACGTGTTATCATAACTCAGACAAACATTATTCTAAGTATCGTATGTCGATTTTTTGACGAAAACACCAAGCAAGCACCGTATAAACCATAGGTATGTAACTTTTTATAACCGACATTGACATCTTACCGGTAGGCAAGATTGTCAAACCCAACGCCAAGCCCAAATCATTCAAATCATTTAAACGGACGCCAAAGACCAATGMAAAAAAAAAAAAAAGAAGAAATTATTCGTCTTCCCCAACAGGATCCAACATCTTAGACATATACGGCCCATCTAGGAAATAACCCAAACGAGCGTAGTAACTGCGAACACCAACACCAGAGATGACACTGATCTTGCGACTCCCATGCTCATCCCTAGCGATCCGCTCGGCCTCCTCCATTAGCAGGGTGCCGAAGCCGCGATGCTGGAACTTGCGGGTATCGCGGCCATGCACGGGGACGGCAGAGCCGTAGACATGCAACTCGCGCACGATACTAGTCTGCTGGGCGGTGAACTCGGGGCGGAAGGTGTATTTCTGGCTACACCTGCGCAGACGGAGGAGGGCGATGAGGATGTCCTGTTTGGGGTCCTCGTAGGCGAGGAAGGTTTCCCAGCCGGCGTTGGCGGTGTAGTCGCGGCGGACGAGCTCGATCTGGGAGGGGCGGATTTTGTTCTTGACTTCGTTGACGCCGACTTCGCGGGTGCGGACGTCGCGGCAGGAGGTGCCGAAGTCTTTCATGCGGGCGAGGGCGAGTTCGCGGAGGTTGCCGTTCTCGACGCCCGAGGTGACGAGGGGCATGGGGATGTCGCGCTGGACGCGGTAGATGCGGGTCCAGGGGGGCACGAGGGCGAGGATGCGGGCGACGAGGTCGACGAGGGCGTTGGGGGTGTAGTTCTTGTAGCGGCCGGTTCGCCAGAGTTCGTAGAGGCCGGTTCCGCGGATGACAAGGGTCGGGTAGATTTTGAGCCCGTCGGTGCGGAAGTCGGGGTTCTCGAAGTATTCCTGGAACTGGTACAGGTCGCGTTCCATGCCGACGTTGGGGAGGTCGGGCATCATGTGGCTGACGACTTTGAAGCCGGCGTCTTTGGAGAGCTTGAACGTTTCCGCCACGGCGGCTACGGTGTGGCCGCGGTTGGTGTCGCGGGCAACGTCTTCGTAGAGGCTCTGGACGCCGACTTCCAGGCGAGTGCACCCGTAGCGGAGCATGCTGCTGAGGTGGGTGTCCAGGCAGTAGTCCGGACGGGTTTCGATGGTGATGCCGACGCATTTGACATTGCTCATCTCGCCGGCCTGGACGGCCTCGTCGACGTTGTCCGTCTGATAGCCGCTCAGGGCATTGTGTAGCTGTGATATGAACGACTCGCGATAGTCCTCTGGGAGGGACATGAAAGTGCCACCCATGATGATATACTCGACCTTGTCGACACTGTGGCCGAGCGACTTGATCTGGTCGACGCGGCCACGGGCCTGCTCAAAGGGGTCATAGCGAGCGCGAATGGCCCGCATGGAGGTCGGCTCATAGCCAGTGTAGGACTGAGTGGAATACTCAAAGTCGGAATCAGGACCTCCGGGACAGTATACGCAGATGTTACCGGTATACGCAATATGGGGACAACGGTGGGGTTTGCACATCACAGCAACGACGGCGATACCCGACGAGGTCCCTTGAGCGAAGAGTCAGCGCACGCGGTACATAGCCAGATAGCCAGGGAAAGGGAACGGGGGCCCCGGACGGGGGAACGGAGCAACGGCAATGGCAACGGCAATGGCAACTTCGAGAGGGGGAGGGGGGGGSGSKGGAACACATACGAATAGGCTTGGCAATCAACTTTGGCAGGATGTATTTCTTATAATGCTCGGGAACAGCAGCAATGATGGCCGTCAGCGGCGGCTGGTTGCCCAGAGTGTGCTTTTTTGCTACTTGGCCGCGCAGTTTGTTGAGGTTGATGTCCCGCTTGGGCTTGGTAGGGTCTTTTGCCCATTCGTACTCCTGGATGAGAGCATTTGCAATGTCGGAACAGGCACGTAGATACCGTTCATTCTCGGGGAGCTTAGCAGCGGTCATATTGTTGAGTTCTACTTAAGAGAGAGTATGGTTATTGGTATGGATCGGACTGTTGGACTATGAGGATGATGGATGAAGATATGAAGATATGATAAGCCGAAATCACCTGACCAGAAAAATCCCGACCGAATTCCAAGCGTCGTTCTTTTCTTCCGGTAACCGATTTGGTTCGTCTTTTTCCCTCGGGCTGCGCTAAGGTTAAGTCCCGTAGAGTAGTAAAAGTAGCCCTCCGTTCCTCCTCCTCCTATATCTTCCCCAACTTTTTTTCTTCCTCCGGCTTTTTTATATCTCAAGTCTATCCTCTACACTACTCCTCCTCAACACTACTCCTCCTCCTCCTCTACACTTCTACACTTCTACACTTCTACTACTCCCCCCACAATGCAGGCCTTCCGACGTACCACCCTCTCCGCCCTCCGCAACTCCGCTGCCGTGCAGCGTCGCGGTTACGCCCAGGGCGTCGCCTCTCCCTACTCTCAGACCGTCCCCAACCTCCGCATAAACAAGGACACCAAGGTCATCTACCAGGGTTTCACTGGAAAGCAGGGAACGTATGCATTGATTGATTCTTTCTCTGGGTTGTCGTGGCTTTGACTTACCAATGCTGACTGACATCTGGCAGTTTCCACGCTGAACAAGCCATTGCCTACGGTATGTATTCTTCTTCCTTTCGCGGAGATTGAAAAAAAGATTGAAAAGAAAAAATTGAATTGGTCGCTTACACCTTCCAGGCACAAACATCGTCGGTGGTACAAATCCCAAGAAAGCTGGCTCTACCCACCTTGACCGTCCTGTCTTCGGTACCGTCGAGGATGCCGTGAAGCAAACCGGCGCTACGGCTTCGGCTCTTTTCGTTCCGTATGGACTGACTCCTCTTCTCTCTTGTTGTTTTCGGAGGTCGTCGGTGTCGGTGTCAATGCTAATTACTTGACTTTCTTTCTATAGTCCTTCAATTGCTGCTAAGAGTATCGAGGAGGCTGTCGCCGCCGAGGTTCCTTTGGTTGTTTGGTTAGTGTTATTCCTGTTACCATGCGCATGCGCATCGAGTCATTTCTAACATGGTCGAACAACAGTATTACCGAGGGTATTCCTCAGCATGGTAAGTTGGAATCTTCTTTTCACATTTCGTTACTTATTACTTACAATAATCCAGACATGGTCCGCATTACCGACATCCTCAAGTCCCAAAACAAGACCCGTTTGGTTGGCCCCAACTGCCCCGGTATCATCGCTCCTGTAAGTTCAATCGATATACCAATTTTCC
>HG983375.1:136151-164240 GCA_900006255.1 Xeromyces bisporus
TAGGGCCAATGCAAGATCGGTATCATGCCTGCTTCCATCCACAAGCGTGGCCGCGTTGGCATCGTCTCTCGCTCCGGTACCCTGACCTACGAGGCTGTGAACCAAACCACCGAGGCTGGTCTCGGTCAGTCGCTCGTCGTTGGAATTGGTGGTGACCCCTTCTCCGGCACCAACTTCATCGACTGCCTCCGTATCTTCCTCGAGGACCCGGAAACCGACGGCATCGTCATGATTGGTGAGATTGGTGGTAGCGCTGAGGAAGATGCTGCCGAGTTCATCAAGGCCAACAACAAGCACAACAAGCCCGCTGTCAGCTTCATCGCTGGTATCAGTGCCCCGCCAGGTCGCCGCATGGGTCACGCTGGTGCCATCGTCAGCGGCGGCAAGGGTGGTGCCGACTCCAAGATCTCCGCACTCCAGAGCGCCGGCGTTGCTGTCGAGAGGAGCCCTGCTGCTCTCGGCAAGACTCTGCTTTCGGAGTTTGTCAAGCGGGACCTTGTCTAAACTAAATTCCTTTTTTATGTATGAGAAATCGCATTTACGCCGTTCAGTTCACTGTTAAATTTATGATGTGTTGAAAGCAGTATATACTGCTGTACAGTGTCCATGTTGATAGATTTGCGTCTTGATGAGACGTGATATACCCGTTTAACACAGTTACCTACGCCTAAGTTGTTCTATTCTCAGTTCTCTGTTATTGTGCTTGACGCTGCTTGTAAAAATTGTAAAAACTTATGCATAGGTATGCCTTAGTAATCATGCACAATTTATGAGTTATGCAAATGCTTGATGTCATGTGCCTTCACGTGACCCCAGCCACAAACAGCGGTTGTCTGAGGAACGGGACTCTCTGTTTATTCTCTTCTCAGCCCTTGATTCCTGCAAACGCCGGCAACGAGCCTTTTTTGTTGTTTTTTAGCTATTTGGCACGTTTGGGAGCTTTTCCAGCGGCTCATATTTGGATTATACTCATCTTCTTCCCCTGGTTGATATCCGCTGCGTGGAGGGGCTTCGTTGTTGTTTTTGTTGTTGTTGTTGTTGTTGTCCTGCAAAGTCGTTTCAGAGGAAAAACACAACCTGTTGGTCTCCCGTGGTTACCAACTCCCCCCCAGCTTTCCCTACACCTGCCTTATCCACTCGTCTTCGCCTAAGGATACAAGTCTTAATATAGAAAGAAAGTTAGTGCACTAGGCTTGATATGCCTCCTACTAGTACTGGTGAGGATTGTGACCAGCTTGTTGTCACCAATGCGTCGCCATCGCGAACCATGCTGCTGCTCTCTTCCACCGTATCCCCTCTTGCCGCTGCTGCTACCATTGCTTGCTAATGAATACTCGCAGGCCGGATAACAACACCCCAGTCGGCCCAATTAGATCTATTCAACCGTCCCGGAATGGTGGACCACATGAGATCGCGTTCAGAAACCGTCTTGTCCAGAGGAGGAGGAGGAGGAGGAGCAGATCGCCATCCAAGGTCCAGGGGCTCGACTGCCAGTATACATTCCACCACTACGCAACAGACCCAGGAGCAGCATATCGTCGACGGGCTACCGCCGTTC
This sequence comes from Xeromyces bisporus, assembly GCA_900006255.1. Taxonomy (NCBI): domain Eukaryota; kingdom Fungi; phylum Ascomycota; class Eurotiomycetes; order Eurotiales; family Aspergillaceae; genus Xeromyces; species Xeromyces bisporus. Next base: position 137,710 of record HG983375.1, read on the forward strand.
TTGCCGGCTGCTCAGCAAACCGGAACTGGCCACCATGTATTCACCAGCAACCCGGAGGAGATGATCATGCGCTTTGGTCAGCAGCTGTCCCATCAGACGGCTGATGCGTCGTCTTCTCTCGACCCGAGTTTGCAAGATCCTCGTCATCATAGCATTCCACGGCCGGACGACTTTGGTCACGCTCTACCTCATCATCACTCGTTGGCCTCGGGGTTGACTGCGCACGGCTTGCCTGCGATGTCCGTACCCCATTATCAAGCAATGTATGGCAACGGTATGGAGCGTCATGTTGCAGACCACATGATGGACGACAATGAGAGCTCGGAAGTAGGGTCAAGAAAGCGAAAAGGATCCAGCGCTACAATAGCGAGTGATAACGAGCTACGAAAATTACTGCGCCAGTACGACGGATACTCGTTGAAGCAGATGGCCGTCGAAGTATTGAAAAATGAAGGTGCCGGCGGGAAGGCTGAAAAGGTTAAGCAAGTTTTTGCCATGATCTGGTGAGTTGGGCGGGAGATGCGGTAGATCAGTTCTAGCAGAGACTTTTGGCTTATATGTCGCTTTTCTTGACAGGTTGAGGGAGAATTGCAAGAAGAGCACCGGTTCTGTCCGACGGGATCGCGTGTATTGTTGCTATGCAGAGAGATGCGGTACTGAGCGCGTTTCCGTCTTAAATCCTGCGTCTTTTGGAAAGCTTGTTCGTGTTATATTTCCCAATGTACAGACGAGACGTCTCGGCGTTCGAGGGGAGTCCAAGTACCACTACGTGGACTTGACGGTCATCGAGGAGAAACAGGTACAACCTGAGTCGTTGGTTTCCCAACGTCCTGCAAGCAGGGGCGCGTCGGTAGGACTCCCGGCGCAAAGAGCTGGTAGTGCAGATCACCAGCGAAGGTAAGCAGACAAAACACCATAAGTTGTGAAGGCAGGCTGACCCTGATAATTGTCCAGTATATCACAACCCGCAACGTATAATGCAGGGCTGTCGCCTACGATCCCATCAGCGCCAGATTCTGTCGCACGGAAGGATTGTGCTTGCCAGTTTGACACTCGATCGTGCGTCGACTCGACCGTCTCTTTCGAAAATGTAGCCAGTTACTCTGGGAAGATGGTCCACCAAATGCTCGAGTTTCCGACGACCGACGGGCCGTCGGTTGATACTGAATCCTTACGACTTCCCGATATCCATCCCTACCTCCCAGAAAACACAGATCTCAAGATTGCAGCAGCTTTGACTGCGCTTTACCGATCGCATTGCGTCTCCGTTATCGACAGTTTTCGTTATTGCAAAGAGCGGAACCTCATGAGATATTTCAGCGCTTTCCATGGAACGTTAACCGTCCCGGTGCAGAAGCTTCTGTCGCATCCAAGGATAGCCCCGTGGGTCAAAGAGTGCGACTGGCTCATGTACCAAAAGATGATTGCATTCGTATCACCGTTGACTACCCAGGTCGTGCCGAAACTCGTATTGGACGCCTTTAATTCCATCTCTGAGCGATTAACTGCCCATATTGCCGAGACGTTCAAAGCGCAACCCGTCCATGTGGCTCTGGCACGGTTGATCCCTGCTTATATTTTCTGCAACCTTCTTAGGCATATGCTGGATGTGAACCAGGCCGCCAATGCAGCAGCGGCTTGGCTATGTCATCCTGACAATAGAAATCAGATGTGGTTTGACTTCAAAACACTTGTTGACCCGAAAGAGATGATGATCAGGGCAAATGTCCCAAGCTGTGCAGAGCCGTCGACTGAGCAAATATTGAAGCATGGTGTCCGAGCACTCCTCACTCCCCTGGTGGATCCAAGTCCCTCGGTTGCACAACATTTCTTCCACCAGCCGGATCCGCAGGGAGAAACCATGGCCGACAGGTATCCCGTCGAATCGTCCGCCATTGGCGAAGAGTACAACTTCCCAGATAAATGGATTTCCTTCATCCTGAATCTCCCGGCTGTATTCCCGCAACACCACTCACAATGCATCATTGAAAAGGTGAATACCTTGTGGGATTGCATCCTCCGTCGATTGACGCTAGGTGGTGCCCAGAGCTTCAGCGCATGGTGGATGACCAAGGTATTCTTCCACGAAATGATGCTCTGGCAAGCCGAGAAGGGCGGGTTTATGAACAACACACCGAGCGGGCTGGAGGAGTCCTCCAAAGAAGCCGCCGCGGCCGCCGCGGCTGCGGCCATGTCAGAACAGATAAGACCAGAACATGATTCTTTTGAGAGGGAAGCTAGCAAGAACTCAATCCCAGATCGGACAGCCGATGAGCCACTTACAGCAACAGCAGCAACGACAACAGCAACAAGAACAAATTCTAGCATGCACCCAAACGGCACAAACGCCAAACCATCAACAACCAATTCCAACTCCAACTCCAACTCCCCACCGGGTGAAAGCATCCCCCGAAAACGAGACTTCGACCAAGCGCAACTGGAAGAGGCAGTAGCAGCAGGCGTACCACCACCACGATCACCACCACCACCACCACAACCACAACAACAACAACCACAGCAACAACCACCAAGTCAGGAATCCCGGGATTCCAATAATATCCCGGAGAACATGGCAAATCTGCACGCATCTGCGTCGAATAATGATGACAGCGCGATAGACCTCGATGATGACTCTATGCTAATATCCGTGGGTAAATATGGTGATATGATGGCGTCGGACCCGGCTGATGCTGAGGGCGATGTTGTTGTGATATGATATCTGATATGATATGATATGACTTACAATACTTGCATGCATACTACCAGCTTATGGTACTCACTACTACTTGCTGGTACTGTAGTACTGACTTGACCCCCTTCTTGACTACTATCATACATATACCTTTTCTCCTTCCATGTCCCTTTTGGAAACCGGTTTTTGTCCCCTCCCCCTTCAATTGGTTGGTTGGTGGTCGATTGAACTCCTCTTCATGTCCTCATCTTTTCTTTTTCTCACAGTGGACCGACCGTTTTGGCTTGCTTGATTGCTTTCTTGCAAGGCTGCTTTTGCTTCTGTTTCTGCTTGGCTTGGCTTGGTCCTATTCTGCTCTGTTTGAGTCAACTTCTCATCATTATCTCTCTATTCCTCTACGAAGGCATGCACTGCACCGGAGAACAAACATAACCACCCGGGTCGGGGTTCAGGCGTTGGAATGAGTCATTTCTTTTTCTTTGTTTTTTCCTTTGTTGTCAGTTTTGTTCTTTTTTCCTTTTCCTTTGGTTTTTTTGTTCTTACTTACTTCTTCTTACTTCTTCTTCTTTTTGCATGAGAAATGAGATATGAACTCTAATAAGTTATTTATTGATTGAGATTGAGACTGAGATTGAGTATCATACATCGGTATCAAGGAAGTCATGCAGACTCGTGCTTGATAGCCCTAAATCTAATTCCAATTCCGAGTGAGTCTTCCTAATGTACTGTAGACTACCAGTTGACCGAGTCCCTATCAACATGAAGCATCAACTCCAGCAATTCTCATAGCACAAGGGTCAACTCCTCAAGAATATTATGAATCATCTGGTATGGTATGGTATGGTATAATGACATGACGCTCATTAACAGTATTAGTAGGTATAAGGTAAGGTAAATAAGTTCGTATCCCAGCCCATCCCATCCATCCCATCTAAATCCAAATCCAACCCACATATCATAACATAACAGGCATAATAATCATTCTAAATCCGTCGTAAACAAATGAAATGAAAACGGATGAGCACGATACGACGATCTAAGCCATTGATGTGCCCAAACCAGTTCAACGCAACTCAAAACCAACCGAAACGATAAGTGAAAAACCGTAGCTAATACAAGTCGTAGAATGTAATGTAAGCATAGCAACGAAGAAAGATGAAAGAAGATAAAATAGAAAGGAAAGATAGGATACGATAACTGTAGTATGTATCCCAGCGGAACTCAATTCGGTCAGATAACACAAACCAGATGATCTAGTTACCTGAACCCGCCGGCAGGGAAGAATCGCGGACCGGCGAATCCATGGACGATGACGCTTTGGATATCGATATTGCCCCTGTTGTAGGGACTCCATAGTTTGACGAGGACGAATCTTCCGGATCTGCGGTAAGTTGGTTAGTTTTATTTGCACGCAGTGATAATATGAAGGGTACGATTTACATACGGAGGAGGATCGAACTTGATGCTAACCATGTTCTTCTCCCGCTCGATGAAGAAATGAGCATGCGGTTCCAAAATGTCAGAGTCCGAATTATTATTAGACCCCGCGGAAAGATGGGAGCCACTGCCTCTTGTACTCGTGTTCGACGCCGCCTGGTCCAACAGGGCAGACATGAGACGTCGTCCGTGTAATCCCTGATTATTATTATTATTATTGTCATCCAGGCTATCACGGAGAAGAGGGCGGTTGTTGCGTATTTCTCGCTCGAGGATATGTTGGCGGATTGTTGAGTCGAAGCCGTCGTCATCATCGCCGTCCTCGTCGTCCTCGTCGCTTTCGCTGTCGTCGCTTGGACACATTAGGTCTTCGTCGACTGGGACGCTTTCGATTTCTGCGACGGAGGGGTATTCGCCGTCGCCTTCTGAGTCTTCGTTTTTGTCGCCTTCGTCGGAGTGGTCGTCGTATGCCGTTGTGACTCGGAAGTTGGATGTTGGAAGGCCACGACCGTCTTCCTCGTCTGATTCGGAAATGAAGTTGCCAGGTGCAGAGGATTGGAGAGGGGATGGGTAAGAAGAAGTCAGGTAGTTTTGAAGTTGTTCCATCGCATATCGTCGGTGGTGTCGACGCCTTATGCGGTTCTGACAATGTGCCGTACGGGGCAGCAATCCATCGGAATTCATTGCTACGAATACCATTCCTTCTCGTATACTTCTTGTACGGTCAGCTGGTGAGAACTGGTGGAAATCTGTATACCAAACAACTTACGGAGCATCAAAGCCAGACCTTGGGGCCTTTATGACAATTTTCTTCAGAGAAAATGGAGTCCCCCCGCGGTGCTTCAGGATCAAATTACATCTGTCCGATTTGGTGCAATACACAGAAGAATCGTTTCGTAATATATTCTCCGGCCAGCAGCTGTCACCCCCGGGCTCGTAGACGCCACCATCGCAGCTAACTATATCCATCTTGAGCGCACCTGGCACCACCTGGCCATACTGACCGTAGCTGAACCCGCGGACACGTCCTCTGTCATCGTCAGAATCGAGCTTTCTGCGCTTCGTCCTCCACCTATGCAGCCCCAAGTCCGGCCGTGCAGAAGAGCTCGACGACTCGGCATTAAGGAGCGAATCTGCGAGAAAAGGCTCCAGCTCAGACTCTCGCGACCTGCTATCCCTGGCAACTCGTTCAACGGGCGTCAGAAGATGACGTCTGGGGAATCGGCCTCCGGGGGTCGTGGTCGTGGAATCGGACATGCTGGATTCTTGGCTCAAGGGCGCTGATAACGAAAGGCTGGACTGGTTATTTGCTATATCGTATGGGCCTGGCTGAAGCTGCTGGCCATGTCGATTTACGACAGCTCTCGTCTGTTCGACGTTGTCCTGGACTTCTTCACGGAATACCTGCAAGGCGCGGTTGATGTGATCGTGAGACAGGTTGCGGTCTGCGGAATCCAGTAAACTGCGCAGGTTCTGATATTGTGGGCCAGACATGCGGCGGGAGGCAGGAGGGTAGTCGTAATTCCCCGACTATAGAGAGGTTCAGAGAAGTTATATCATTAACAAGCCATTTATTATTTTATCTGAAGGTCTTGCAGCAGCAAAGCCCTGTTAATAGCATGTATATATAGGATCGTAATGAGAGAGATGATATGCAAACATACCATTCTTTGAATAGATCCCGCTTAGGAGGGGTTACCGGAGATCAGTATAGAAAGACACTCACTACAAAGGACGACACCGGAAGCGGCAATACCAAGTAAAGGCACAGCAAGGAAGCAGAAGATAGCCGAAGAGAGAGAGAAAGAGAGGTTGATGAAGGAGGGAGGAATGAGGATGAGAGGACGAGGACGAGGAGGAGGAGGAGGAGGAGAGGCGGATGGCTGCGGTCCACGTGATCGACAATGTCAGTGACAATCGGGGTTCATCAGGTGACTTCAGGTGACTTTCAACTTCACTTCATCGTTTCTTCTTTTCTTCTTCTTTTCTCCTTCTCAGGCTTGGATTCTAATAGTAAAAGAGTGTTGGCCTGCTTGAGATTGCTTCTTGCAGCAAGTGGCGGTCCCTACTGTTCGAATCGCGTTGCTCTACCTCCGCGCGCGCGCCAATTCCAGCGCAAAATCCGGCCCTCGTCGCATCGCTGGAGCTACAGAGTAATCAGTCGCGCTTCGCGAATCTTGATATATGACTCTACTAGACCCGACTGGTTTCGCTTCTGCAAACCGACTTTTCTCCCTACAAGCCCTACTTAAGTAGGGTAAGGATTGAGAAACAACCATGGCGTCAAACGAAAACACCGTTCAATCAATCAGCGCCGGTAAGGATGCTGGCCCCGGAGAGTACAGTAGTATGCGACGTGAGACTGACGATGCTCGTTAGACGAGATCGCGCTTTACGATAGACAAATCCGCTTGTGGGGAGTGAAAGCGCAAGAAAAGTAGAAAAGCCCTTCGTTCCCATTCCAGGTCTCGTCTTGCATACATTAGATCTAACCCACTGCATAGGTTGCGATCAGCGAATATACTCCTAGTCACTGTCAAAGCCCTAGCCAACGAGGTCGCAAAGAACCTAGTCCTGGCCGGTATAGGCTCATTGACCATTGTCGACAATGAGGTTGTCACGGAGGAGGACCTGGGGGCGCAATTCTTCGTGTCGCAAGAGCATGTCGGGCAGAATGTTCGTTGAACCAACCCTCTTGCTCCATGCCAGGCCAAAGGCAACTAACAACGACTCCAGCGAGCTCAAGCGGCCAGCAAACAAATACACGCCATGAACCCCCGAGTCCGCCTCCAAATCGACACCGAAGACATCAAAACGAAACCGCAAAAGTTCTTCTCCCAATTCGACATAGTAATAGCCACCGAGCTCGACTTCACCACATACACCACCATCAACGCCGTCTGCCGCCTCGAAAAACGCCCCTTCTACGCCGCCGGACTCCACGGCCTCTACGGCTACATCTTCTCCGACCTGATCCAACACGACTTCGTCATCGAACGCGCCAAATCCAACGTCCCCTCCCCTCCCAAGGAAACACCAACCCGCGCCATCCTCAACATCACCACCAAAAAGGAATCCGACAATAAGATCGTCGAAATGGTCACGAAACGCGAATCCTACACCGAACTCATCCTCGCAAACACCTCCCCCCTCCCGGAATCCCTAACCCGTCTCCCCCGCCGTCGCAGAAAAATCACCCCCCTCCTCTCCTGCCTCCGAGCGCTCTGGGAATTCCAAAAACTCTCCCCCGCCTCCGCCCCATCCTCAACCTCATCCTCAACCTCCGCCCCCAGCCACACCCACCACCACCACCTCCCCAACCCAGACTCCCGCACCGACCTCGAACTCTTCACCAAACTCGCCCGCGACCAGCACCACGAACTCAACCTCGACATCACCTCCCTCACCTCCGAATTCCTGCGCGCCTTCCTCCAAAACCTCGGCTGCGAGATTAGCCCCGTCGCGGCGTTCGTCGGCGGCGCGCTCGCGCAGGACGTCATCAACGTCCTCGGGGCTAGGGAGCAGCCGTTGCAGAATTTGTTGCTGTTTGATGGCGAGCGGTCTGAGGCGCCTATTTATCCCCTTCATCCGTTTTTTTCGTCTGAGGATGATGCGAGTGGGAGTGGGAGTCGGAATGGGTTGGCTGCTGTGCCGCCTGTTGGTGGGAATGCGATTTCTGTGGATGGGGCTGTTTGATTCTCTCTATTTTTTTTTTTTTTTTTTTTTTTTWCGTACGGTTTCCTGTACTAATTTAACTGTACTACGGGCGTCTTGGTTATGTTGATTGACTTGTACAACGTCGTGACGACTGAAGATGATGATGAATGATGGGGAAAACGATGTTATTATAACGAATATACAAGAAAAGTTAGTCAAGTGTTATACAAGCATTCACACAACAAGAATGCTCGAGTATGATACCCTAAGCAAGTAAAACCAGACCCAAACGCCCTGCCATGATGCCCATAACCACCAGCTTGGAAACGAAAACCGAGAAACGGTGTATAAAGCGAAAGGAATTAGTTATATAGAAGAGCAACCCTCTCACGAATCCCAATCCCACAATTAACGAACATAAGAAGCAAACGAGGATCGAAGATAAAACAAGACGTTTTCGAAACGAACATATAATGAAGAGTATCTAACCTGCGAGAATCTTGGAGGAACGCACTAACTCCGCGCCTCCTCTTTGGTTATTAAATGGTTCTCTTCATCCGACGACTTCCTCGGACCCAATGAATGATTCCCATTAGCAGTCTCTGCCTCATTCTCCTCATCGGAGATGAGTCCTTGCAGTTCGAACGCTTCCGCGTCCTGAATGCGCTGGGACTCTGACGGGGTTCGGGCGTGGCCGTTCGGGAGGCTGGATGGTTGCGCGCGCTGGCTACCTTCGGCGGTGGTGGGGCTTACGGCGGACTCCGGCCATGCGTGGACGGCGTAGATGTGGAGGAGCATGTTGACGACTGAATGGTTGTTAGCTTGTGGTAGGCACGTTAAGGGGACGGAGGCAGACTCACAGAGGAAGAGGATGAAGGCTATGCTGTACAGAATTAGGATGTACGAGACGTGCGTGACATGGCCGCTAGCGAGGAAGTGCATTTGCTCTTCTGTTGCACCCATGAACATGAAACCCGAGGCGCATAGAAGCTATAGAAAGCACGTTAGTGAGCATTCCCAGCAGACGCGGCGAAATTATAACATACGAAAGGCGTCAAGAATTGGAAACTCTGAGGGTTTGAGCCGTCTGGGCTCAACGTGTCCCGATCCTTCAGGATAAACGAAATCTCAATGACTCTCGTAAAACCGGCGGCAATCAGGGAGTATCCGAAGAAAGCATGAGTCTTCTCACTAATCATAAGCTCTTGCGGGTGGCCACTCATGGCATAGCCGGTCAACATGATGACGATGGCGGGAACGAGGTTTCGCTTCGGCTGGCCATTCCTCTTCCTGCTTAACCACATGCCCAATAGACCAGCGCACCACCACACGATACCCATTGTTGTATGTTGCAGGTCGTTCTTAACCCACGCAGTTCCCCAACGATGCTCCGTAAAAGTATTGACACAGCCCCATGCCGTGATGACCAGCGAATCGAAGAATTCCTGACTGCGACCCGTTCGGCGTAACCAGAATTGCCCAACGACAAGAACGATAGTAAGTAAGATACCGTAGGCGATGAAAGCGCTCCCCATGATGAAGTGCGCACAGCACTGGCCCAGGTGATCTCCCTGGCAATAGCCCATGGCAGCAATACCGCCAAACAGCATCTGAATCCAACTAACCACCGGCATGACCTTCCCGACAACACCGTGAGCGATAACGATAAACCGACGAATCTTCCCATGTATCCCTTTGGTTAGGTGCAGTTTGAGATATGCGCCCAATACGATTTGCGCAATAAGCATAAACACGGGGACGTTCGCAAACGAGGAATGAGCGTTTTTGCCAAACTTCCGACCCTTATGACCATGGCCAAGGAAGTAGGCGACGACGGCGACGACTGTTCCAACCACCTGAACGGGGACATGCCAACGAGACCGTACAATCTGGAGTAAGCGTAAGAGGACACATGTTAGGAGACCTGCTCAATAATATATATAGAGTATCCATATTGAATATGTCAATGCCATACCCCAAGAACCATCCCCAAAGGGAAAATAATGCCAAAAGTAAACCCCATTAGAATCATATGTGTCCATAATATCGCATCCTGTTTTCATTCCGCAATCAGTTTCAACTCGATAACAACAGACCAGGCAAGTATGTATAACGTACAATTGGCTCCTTCGTGATGGTTTCGCCTTCAGGGACCTCATGGCCATGGTCACCGTGAGCCAGCACGGTGCTGGCCAGCAGTGGTAGTAGTGCAGCAGCAGCAACAGGCACTAATCGTGAACCAGATCGACTCGACATAATTATTGCGATTGAGCAGATTTGTCGAGGAGCGGGATGTACGAAGTGAAATCGAAGAGAACTAAGTATAGTTACTCCGTACGGGTTCTACGGAGTATCGTGACACGGATAGGCTATCCAGCGGTTACTGAAATTCGGGACAGGGAATCCCGAGGACTCTCGGGAAAGGAGTAAGGGAGGGAGAACAACTAATTCAGGCAAACACAGTCCAAGACGAACATCCTGGAGTTGCAGTAAGTGATAATAGTAAGTGAGATAAATTTTGAGTCTTGAGGATGATTTTGGATGGATTGAAGTTCAATGAGGCTCATTACTAATCGTCTGATTGGACCGAAGTTCGAACCATACATACTGTATCAATAATAATACGTGTAAGTTACAACGTACTGTACGGACCCCCGCTATCGATGACAGCCGAAACAAAGAATCGTCGCCATTCTGATTGGTCAACAATGTCATAAAATTAAAATGCCTGAAAAGGGATCTATCATGATCCTTCAAATTTTTCTGATCCTAGAATATATGTTCGCGCCAAATTGCAGCAAAATGTGGACTCCTGCCTCAAACCCTGTGTCAATCGCTGTATGCAGGACCGTTCTCCCCGCATTATCGTATGCATCAACGACGGCATGGTCGCCTGCGCAGTAGGCTAAAAGCATCTTGAGCAGAGTCTCCCGTCGGTGTAAAACCGCCCAATGGAGCACCGTCCGGTTTCGGCAATCCACACTATCGATCCGCGCTCCATGCGACAAAAGCGAACTCACCACATCCTCGTAGCCACCAATGGTGGCGTGCATCAGGGGTGTTACCCCGTCGCTGTCCCTCTCGTCACAAAGTGGGTGATATCGGAGGAGCATGCGTACGATTCCATTATGTCCCCTTTGAGCTGCCATGTGGAGCGGACTCATCCAGCCTGTTGTTGCTGCGGAACAGGGCCCTTCTTCCATTACTGGAACGATGGAACTGGGAACGGCGTGAGATTGGATTCTGGGTGTGCTATTATCGAAGGGGGGAGTGGAGTTGCCACAGACGGGTGCTTCGAGCATCTGATGTCCGGGCTTCTCCGAACTCATGGAAAGATCGGTGGAGATCATGTCATCGGTGTTTGTGTCACAAAAGTTGTCCATGTCAACGAAAGTTATATCGCCTAGGCGTGTATTGAAGGCCGTTGCTTCCAGACTGTCAGCTGGTTCGGTCCATTCAGCGACCGGGACAGTAGGAGAGGTGTGGAATCCGAGGCTGGGGACTTCCTCGGGGGTGGGTTCGGGACAAGGCAGCTCTAGAGGGGAATCTGTTGCTGCGTTTCTCAGTTGTATTGCGGCTGCTTGCTGAATTTGTCGTTCTAGAGATTAAGATGGCCGCGTTAGCATTTTCGTTTTTGGCCAGTTTCCACAACACCTTTTCTAGGAAACTGTGACGGGGCCTCACTAACGACGAAATCGGCGCTGTGCTATTCGGTTCTGTGCGCGACGACGCTCCAGCAAGTTGGTCATCTTTACACTCCATCTATGCGGGTATGGTTCTGGGTTTATGGCATCCTTGAGTCCAGTTTCAGGCTTCATGCTGGGGGTTGAATCGACCGTGAGATCCCTATGTCAGCACTATTTCGCCTTCTTCTGATTGGCCTGTGAAGCTGTGTTAGCCGAGCCTCCTTAGGTAGTCCGCACGCACTCGATAGTTCTCAAACCAGGCAACTATCTCACTTCTCCCAGACCTACTCCGCATGGTCATAAATGGGATACGAAGTCGACAATAATAGTACAGACTTGTAAATCTTGGACTTTTTCTTTTTTTATTTTCCCGGTGATTGACTCTCAAGGTTGCTATGGTACTTTATTGCATGCTCAATATATTTTTGTGGCTGGCTTGCTGCTCACGCGGAGTTGGTTAGCTCTGTACCTATTTGCTTCATGCTGACCTGCTCTGTAAAAGTATAGAAGGTCTTGGCTTTCCTATATAGAAAGGCCGTCTGTATGAACTATTGACAACGGGGAAACGCTCAAGAATAGATCAAAATCAGCAGGTCGACATGGCTGTAAGCGAAAAGATCGACGGAAAGAGGCTAAGAGCAAAAGCACGACTCCGTAGGGAAAACGACTGAGAAAAAAGGAAAGAAAAAACTGCTTCGACGAAGTTAGTTTTTAGCTCTAAGAGTTCATTTCACCCTAATAATGCATATTAAATCAGCCACCAAATTTAAATTCTGCTTCCTGGGGTAATATGGGGCCGCCACGGGCTATTAATATATTCAAAACGCCCCGCGATATCACCGACGACCTCAAATCTTCTATGATGTGGGCCCGTTAACACGGTAAAGAACGCGTCAAAGTCTAGCCAGAAATGGTAATAGCAGAAAAGAAGAATAATCGAAGGTGACATCAAAGGTCGGGAACGTCAGACTACATAATAATATAGATTCCCATGAATCACACGGATTGCGCTTTATAGTGCTCCATCGATCTACAACGTATGGACAAATAATAACCCTTACCCACTAACCCTAACACCTAAGAGCTTATCCTTCGGTGCTGACCAGTGACAAATCCCCCTGCGGTAATTCGGGTAAGCAAGTGTCTCAGAGCCAATTGGGGGGCGATGCAGCCATGACAAACGGCTTCGAGCCTCCGTGATGACAGCCTCAGTACGGAGTTGGGTTTTCGCTTTCGCCTTCCCTATATGTACCCGCCCCAATCAATGCCCGAGGGTCCGGCTAAAATAATAATAATATGTTGGGTTTAGACCGTCTAGTATGCACATACATATAGTGGACATCTTAATCCTAAAAAGGTAATAGCAAGCGGTATATGAGTGAGGCATACTCTCAGTAATAATAAGTTCTTTACTTCTGAGGTTCGCACTGAAGAGTTTACACTTGGTATGGTTAGACTATCGACTCATAGAGACTGCAATTTCAGGGCTTTCCAGCCAGAAGACACCCATGCTTACGGAGTACATGTGCTATGATACGTACATTACAGGATACTAGGCGTGCAAGTGGAGACGTCAGGACTGTGAGGTGGAGAAGGTGTCTGGGAAACTCTGCGGTTCGGCTCGGCTCCGTCCCGACTCCCGAGCCGGGGATCTTTAGTCATCCCACCAACTTTGGAGTAGTATTTTTTTTTTTTTTGGCTTTTTCTCCTCTTGCTGCTTGGATCTCCTATAACAACCCCCTGGGTCATGAGACGTTCATTAACAATAACGCACCATTTGTCGGTTCGAATACGACTCCTATATTACTGGACAGGATTAGTTTAATTAACCACATGGAAAGAGGGAGATATGGGGTTGGTACACTAGACGCGCAGCGGCACAAATCACGCCTGTGACCTGAGAAATTCAAACACTTTTTGTATACAATAATGCATGCATTGCACGTACTGTGTACACTAAGCACTTACCAATACAGTTTCTGTAAAGATGGATCCAATTAAAGGCTGCCTAAGCGGCTAAATGGAAAAAGCAAGTGTTGATGACACTTGACATAAGATCTCTTGCCGTTTTGGGTTTTAGAGAGCCTCGACGCGAGTCGATGCTAGTTTGCGGAGGGAGCGAAGCGACCGGAAGCAACCTTACGGTCAGAAATTTCGACATCCCCCCGATCCAGCAATCTGATTGGCTCTTACAGTGGCGTAGCATAAGTTTTCGGACACCCAGAGTTACCGCTTTCTTAAAGTAGCTAAAAGTGATTATTCTGCCGCTGAAGCTATTGCTTGGTTTAGAAGGCGGTATCACTAGCGTTTCTTTAGGTGTCCGAAAACTTTATTAGATTTGGATAACTTGGGAGTTGTTCCTATCATTGAATCCCCTGAGGAGGAAGGAGAAGATGTCAGTGTAGATGTTAACAATAGCACATTTGGCCTCTATGCTGTACCGTAGTCTACTCCCACCATTACATACCAACAACGCAGAAACTCCCTCCGCAACGTCTTAGGTCGCAGACCTCTGCGACCTTTCCATATCTCCTTCAAGTCCCCAGTGTGCGTAGCCCCCGGCCTGTCGCAGCCCCAAGCTCGTAGTTTTAGAACACTAAGCACTGGCAGTTAAATAGTAGTTAGTCGTTTAACATCTGATAATCTGTCACGTTACCACTCTGACGATGGTAGCACGTCGACGACTAGGTGGCCTGATGAGACCACTACGTCGACGACTCTAGGCAGCGAGGTTCCCATGTCTGCCTTCTCCTTCTTCTTTTCCTTTTCCTCTTGACTTGTCTTAGCTAGACAGATCCATAATACTATTGTTCGTTTGTGCTTTTCTGTTGTTCTTGTGCTTTCCTGCTCCTCGTCGCGCGGTTACGCGACATAATCTGAGCCGGCAGCAAGCAGTGCCAAGCACCAACGCTCGGATGTACTCTTTATGCCCCAGGCATTAAAGCCATGTGATCAGTGGTGGATTAGTCACCCTATACTTTCCTAGTTTAGTTAGTGCGGGTCACCTGACCACGGTTCAGAGACTTCATCCTCGCTGACCGCGGCGCTGACTTCCAGAGAACCGTGGATTCGCTTTGATACCAAGGCATTTATACTGATTGCTTTTTACGTCTATTTTTGTGTCGTCTATCGTAGCCATCTCGCCGTACACTCGTTGCTCGATCCCTTCCTGGCCTGCTCGCCCTACTGGGAAGTAGGTCTCTCACATATGCCTTGGTCCAATGCATCTCTTCCTGCCTGGTCTTGGTGAAGGTAGGTCTTATGATATTACTGTCACTTTTAGAGCAGAAGTAGCACTGCAAGCTTCTCGCCTGCCAAAGCCGTTGAGTCATTATTACTAAGATTCCGGTGTCCTCAACGTCAAGATTCAAGACTGCTACTGATACAGCAGCCATGAATCGTCCAATTACCTCCTGTCTCACCTGTCGCCGTCGCAAAGTTCGATGTGACCGTTTGACGCCGGTATGCTCGGCCTGCCAAAAAGGTCATCATAGCTGCGCCTACCAATCATCCGGTTCCCCGCAAAGGAGATCGCTTTCTCCTTCATCCACCACCAGAAATGTTCGAAGTCGACAAAATGTTAGAAAGACTAATAGGTCCGCAGAAAGGTCGTTAGACGGATTGCAGGCTCCCTCTATTTACCAAAGAACTACTCCGTTGGAATCATGTGCGAATTCTCCTCGTTCTGAGTCTGCTCCGGTTGAAGGAAAGAAGGATCACAACCAGCCAAACGGCGTGCTCATTCTTGATGAAGAGTGCTCTCGTCTGGTATCACCCTTGCATTGGGCATCAGTCAAAGAGGTCAGTGGTTCTGGGCAAGCAGGTAGTGCCGTTAATCAGCCAGGGAATGGGCAAGCGCCTGACCTCAAGGATGTGGTAATGGACCGTACGAAGTCATCAGACCTGACAGCTGCTAGTCTCCAGTCTTATGGTGGCTGCAAGCATCCTTTGCCGTACAACGTGCATCTTCCTCACTCGTCATTTATGAGTCTACTGTTGGGCTCGGGGTTAAATGACAACCAGATTGCGCTTTATTACCCAGAAACTTTAGCTGATTGCCAATTTTTGCTGGATATTTTTACCAAGAAAGTTGAACCAATAATTCATCTCGTGCACCATCCAACCCTGCAGCAGCATTTTCAAACATATATATCAAACTTGGAAATTTATGCGTTGCCGGCATTCAAAGACCTCTATGGATTGGAGAAGCCCAGTCACTTTGAGCCTCTGGCATTTGGGATCTTCTTTTCAGCCGTTCATAGTATGGATCCGACAGCAGTGGAAGTCAGATTCGGTACATCCAAGTCGGGTCTACTGCGGAGATTCCAAATTGGTATTGAGCTAGCATTAGAAAAACAGGATTTACTCTCCAGTCCGGCTGTTCCAGTTCTCCAAGCCTTTGTCCTTTTCCTGGTATGTCCAGATGTCCTTCGTACTTAAAACGGATAAAGCTAAAATTTCTCTTTCCCAGACATGTTTGTGCCGTGATGATGATACTCAACGTGTGTGGGCGCTGGTTGGTTTGGCCATCCGGATTGCACAGTCTCTGGGTCTCCATCAAGAGCCAACTCTGTACCCATCAAACAAAATGGATGCCATCCAGGTTGAAGTCCGACGGAGACTCTGGCATCAAATATTCTATCTTGATTTTCGCACTGCTTCGTCCCAAGGACTGCCGCCATTTATAACAGCTAATTCTTTTACCACACGACTACCATCTAATGTGAATGATGAGGACCTGGTTCCAGGGCAGGCTCCATTGCCGGACCAATACGACCCGGGACAGTTCACTGATATGACTATGCAGCTGGTTCGCCTTAACGGAATCCATTGCATGCAGCAATTGCTGCACAAATTATTTCCGAGGCAGTCGCCTGACATCAATAGTTCTCACTTGAAATCTTTTGCCGGCCACGGCTCCGCTTCCCAGCCAGAGGCTGATGAAGAGCAAGAGATGCGGATTCTAATCGAGACAACACTGGAGAAGATCCAAATGTTGTATCTCTGCCACTGTGACTCTAGTATTCCTCTCCATCGTTGTGTCTTGAATCTCGCCAATCACATCAAATGGAAGTTTTGGATTATTTTTTACCACCAATTCTCAAACGGGAATTACCGTCAGTTACCTCCAGTGTTGAAAACCCTGTAGGTGGCTGTTTTGTCTTGTCTGAGCTTTGTGTTGTTTGCAGATATATGGAGGCTAACAGAAGTTTGCAGCATCTTCTCCCAATCTCTCAATCTGCTGGAGTCATACATCCGAATGAGACAAGATCAAGGATTTGATTCCTTCCACTGGATACTTGACTCACATTCAGGACTTCATGCCACTTCTTACATTATATGTCAACTTCAGAATTCCGAATCTCAGCCAGATCCGGAGCTATTGCAGCGGGGAAAACAGACGCTTCGAACTATGCGGGATCTTCACGCCAACAGTGATAGCAGAGTGTGGTCATTCTTAAAAAATAGAATTGACCACGTTTTGTCCCCGGCGCCTGAACAGGTCGAGGTTTCTGATTTGCCCGACTTGCCCGACCCCGGGGGCTTCGACCCTTCATTCATAATGGCGGATATGGATTTTTCTAGAATCAATGATTGGCTGACACATCCGGAGGATATGATTTGAATTTGAGGCCTTGGCCGACCCAAGTTGGCAAGAGGGTGTGCTATGATAGCCGAAGCAATATTTTGTGCGTGTCTCTTAACTATATCCTGTATCATACAGTTCATACTTTTCATCCATGTTTGCAACTTTGCATGCCACACGTGACGTGACACGCAGGTGGAACCTATCTAAAAACAGTACCAAACCAGTGAATTTTCGACCACGTACTCGACCGGTGTCATCGATCCATCAACGTTGCCAGTTGAATATCTCGAGGCTCAAGCAAGGATAATGGTATTGACCCGGATGGAAAATAAAGTTGAGTGATCGTACGCTGCTGTGTCATAGCCATTTTGGTAAAGATAATTCGGTAGCCGTCAGTAGCTGACTCGTGTCTCTATTGATTTCACATCAGTTTTCCGAGTGGTGCAGCCATAGATAATGTGTCTCTAGCTTCAGAAACCATTTTTGCAATGCGTCCCTTGGTCTCGGTGAAAATATGTTGCCATCCAAACATGTGCAGAGAAGTACCTGCTGTTCCCATCTCATCTGCCTCTTTACTTGAATCGAACCATATTTGAGCCAGCCCGGGGAAGAAACGGTCCATGTGCTCCGCCACTACCGCATGCTCATGGAGTGCATTGCCGTCCTCTCCATTCCGATCACTCAAATCAAAGGCATAGTGTCTGTGCTGGGCAAAGAGTGACAGTGCAAGCCGATCGTGGTCATGGGCTAGGAACTTCAGAACGTGCTCCTCGTTGTGGCGGCAATCGGGTTTATCATGTCGCTGGCTGGTCGTGTTTGCCCTCCTATAGTCTTCGTCGGAACCATTGATGCTGTTCCCCATGACAATAATATGTGGCATGCTCTGCTCAGGATGATTCAAGAGCCAGTCTTTACTGATCCGCACAATTTTCCAGCTGACATGGTGCTTCAGTGGAAGGCAGTGTTGTGGGCGCCCGCTTTCAGAGCCTGCATTTGTGCTTTCGAGTTTCAGTGTGGCAAGGAAGAAGTTGGGATGGTAGCCTTTATTTGTTTACGTCAGCTTCTGCATGCTTCCTTGTCCCTGGGTTTGTTTTGGGTCTTTGCTTCAATGAAAGACTTACCGTCGTTGCAGAAATGTCGGTCGACCAGGATCAGAGAGTCTCCGTACTTGCCCCATCGCTCTCGAATGGCCAGGTACCCCACATATGTTGGAATGCACATTAAATCCTTGGAAGAAATCTGGAGGGTCTGTGCCATTAGGCTTTTTGAAAGAGTCTAGTTAGAATGGGTTCTTTTTACTGCCTCTCTTTGGATTGGATACTCACTTCCCAATGCCAGGAGAGGCCGTGGATTCCTTTGCTATATGACACAGCCAAGCACAACTCAGCTCTGACATCCAGGTCTGCAAAGCTCTAAACTCCTGACTTATTCGCCGTGGAGCATTTGAATACTTATAATAACAAACACTCTTGTCCCACACATCATGCACCATAGAATCACCCTCATGGATTGCTGCCTCGGGATGGAGGCGCCCACCAACAGTATGCTTGAACTGGTGGAAAGTCTTGTACTTGGAAAGTACAAAGGAATATACAAGGAACCTGACAAGGATCCTTGTGTCGACTGGGTCCCATGCTGCAGCTGGATCGGTACTGTTGTTGTCCAAGAGTGGTGATACATACGCTTTTGCGCGGGGTTTCTTTTTCTCTGCTGGTTGTCCAACCTGGACAACGGCAACCGAGATCTCGCCTATATCTCCCAGTGACAGTCCCTTTACAGGCTCATAAGAATGCTGGAAACCGAAACCAGTCGAGGACGCCTCCAGCAGATTTGGATAGAGACCTTCAGGACAACCGGGTATCTCCGGCTCACTCCATCCCAGATGATTCAAGATACCAGTGGGTGTGTCTTCCTTGCCCCCAATTCCCAGCTTTTTCGGATGGATGTGGTCCAGGGTCAGTTTAGCAAGCACCTCTCGTCCATTTTCGTGTATTTTCCTCAGCTTCTCGATGTAACTGTCAAGCCACGTTACGTGTCCACTGCCCGCTGCTGCCCATTCTCTATGCTGTCTTGTCAGGTCAAGTAGCATACAGGCTCGCAGCTGACATGACGTGTCACCAACGTGAGCATCGAATGCCGCGAAACCAACATCTTCTGCCCCGGGTTCTTCAGCGAAGATAAGACGGCGATAGAGAGACAGGGCGTCGATGGCGTCTGATGATGCCCTAACGATGTCCGTGTAAACCGTTCCGTAGGTTTTGCGCATGCGCAGACATTGGGATGTGGTGGTTGCGGGGAAGAGGAATGAAGTCATGACGAAAGCACTAACTGTTGCTCCAAGGACTTCTGAATCGACGAAGTTGCTGTGAAGTGAACAGCAACAGCACTGACTGCGGTTCCCCTCCTTTTCTCTGTTCTGCTAGGCGTCTCCCTTATAGACTACAACTTACATGGGAGTCGGAGTTGATGCTACATTAATGGGGCTAGTATTTGCTCGGCTGGAGCCTTGTTCTTCGTAGTAGTCACTAGTCATGCTGGGTCTGTAAGCTTGCATGGTAGTAGTTATTGGAAAATTGCGATTATGCGATATTTTTAAAGTAATCCATCAAATCCTACATGAAGAGAACTCAAGCCAGTGGATGCTAAGAGCCTAAAGATTCCCTGTGGCATTATGTCAAGGTAGGCCTAGAGCGATTTTTAGTTTGACATCGCAACCATCGCAACTTTTTGTTATTTTGCGTCCCTTAAATTAACTTTTCTCCACAATTATCCGGACCCACACCTCCGTATCCCGCCCGAGGCCGAACCTTAGAACGCCTTAAGGCTAACCGAGAAAGGCAATAGTAAGCGAAAATCAACTTGAACTAAGATTTCCCGGCCCGTAAGCGTACATACAGTCAACGCTCTCCGAGCTGATCAGCGAAAATAGGCATCGAACTGTAGAGTCGAACGCCGATAATCTGTCAATTATCGCCATTTTTACTGGCTGTTATTGATAGTATGTCGGAATGTCCATGTATGTCAATGTAAGCATGGCCAAATCAAAGATGCGTTCGATCTTACTTTCCGTTCGATGTCAATAATTCCCGCTGACCAGCTCTCCGACCAGACCATCTCAGAGCTGGTCAGGTCTGACTGCTAGGCCTAAGCAGTTAAGCGCTAGAGTATAAGCATGCATTATGCATAATCATGCATCTACAAGAGTCTCAGCATGCTACCACTGTTTTTTTTCTATAAGATTTGCATATGATTTTTAATTGAGTATTTAAGAAACAACCTCCCAGGCGCCCTGAAAAAATGCAGATATTGTCAACTATCAACCCGTCGAAGCGAGGCCTATTTGGTGCTAACTAACTAGTACAATGGAGCCCACTATGAATATGTTATCCGCAATGTCTAATATCCATGTCTGGGACTATCTGGTTGTTACTTCCATTTTCTCCGCATTTCTTGCTCTTTGTGCAAGGTTTTTCATAAATGTAAGTAGTTCTATACTTTTTCATGCTGCCTCCCCTCTTTCACTGTTGTTGTCGATTCTTCCTTGTTTTTATTGTTTGGTGGGGATGGTCAATTGACTGAATAGTAGGGGTCAAAAGCCTTTACGAATAGCAAAGGCTTCAGAGTCAAAGTTCTTAAGGAAGACACTCGTTTTCAAAGATTTTCTCATGGGTAAGTTTGAAAAAAAAAAAAAATATAAATAAAATAAAAAAAGAAAGTGCCATGGCTAATCAACTCATGGCAGCCCTAAAATCTCCCAAAAGGGAAGTGAAATATCTGGCAATGACCCATACCTCGTCCAAAATGGACGCTTCCAAGAGCTTGTCATTACGCAGCCGGAACAATTGCGAGAGTTCTCTCGAAAAGATGCCAAAGGTATGTTGATTACTTCTATTCTTCCTCTTAGTTGCGAGTTGCTGTGTATCTGATTTTATTTTATTTTTAGACCATATGAAACCGAAGAATATGAATCTCGGAGACTTTTTTGGCCGGTAGGTACAGCTGGGTATTGTCTTTTCTTGTAATGTTTTCCTGACATATTTGATATTATAACTTAGGCTTCTCGGTAATTCGGTTGGTCTCCAAGGCGGACGGAAGTGGAGCATGATGCGTGCCCATTTCGACCCAGGATTCTCCCGTCTGGCCAGCATGGACATGGTACCAGCATTCGCTGCAGAGATCAAGCGCTGGGCGGATAGCTTGTCCAAATGCTCGTCTTGCAATACACATACTACAAGCATCTTCTTTCGGAATGCAACTCAGGCTTGCCGGTATTTGCCTTTTCACTTGATTGCGTTGACTGCCTATGGCGAGGCCTTAAATGACGAGGTTAGTTCATGCTTCGTTGTATAATGTATAATAATACATTCTGCAGGGATTTTAGCTGACCTGAAGAAGACATACGAAGAATTACTTCGCTTGAACGACATTCACGATACTTTGATGTTTGATGTCTTCTTTGGAAAATGGACACTTTCCAAGATTTTCAATATCCTCCCAACAGAGTCTAGGAGACGGTTGCAGACATACCAGGAAGGCTGGAAGAAACTGAACTACGACATCATTGCAAGAGCGAGAGCTGTATGGACTTCTCTTTGTTTATATATATTGATATCAATGCTGACGTCAAAGTAGGAAGGGCTTCGCAGCCCAGCTGAACAGATCTACAAAGGCGTTGAATTGGGTGATATGTCGGAAACCGAGGTTCGTCTCAAACTCGTGCCTTAACTTCCCTGGCATTCTCCTTCTATAAAACTCCTTATGATCTGTGCTAAAGTTTCATGTTCCTATCACAAGTTCCTGCAAACAATGGACGAGTTGCTTTTCACCAATATCGATGTGACATCGACCGTAACTGCTTCTCTCCTCATCAACATTTCCAAAAATCAGCCTTTCCAGGCAGCCCTGCGAAAAGAAATTGCAACAATGCAGAGTCAAGAAGTCTATAATATCAAAGACTACATTGCCAAAAAGGATGCGCTCCTTCATTATGCTGTCATGGAATCTATCCGAATGTGCCCTGCATCCTGTAAGTATCGTTATCCGTGCATATTCATCGGGAAAACGATGGTTGTTAACAATAAACCAAACCGGTGTTCATAAACAACAGGGTTCTCTCTACCTGAAAAGACAGCAATTGACAAGGTAATCGAAGGTTATTATGTCCCAGCAGGGACAACGATTATCATCGACTGGAAACGCCTAAACACTACGCCTGCCATTTGGGGTTCTGATAGTGAGCTCTTCCGTCCTGAGCGGTTTGCTAACATGTCGCCTATATCGTATCGCTTTGCATTTCTTCGCTTCGGATTCGGACGGGAGCGGTGTCTGGGCAAGAACATTGCAGAGATTATGCTGAAAATCGTGTTGATTTCCGTTGTGCAGCAATATGACATGAAGCCAGGTAAAAACAATGGCATTAGGCAGGACAGGTTTACTGTGACATCAGATAGAGAGATTGGGTTTACGCCAATTGGTGCGTGAAGAGAGAAGAGAGCCCTAAGGTCACGTGATATCCATGGTATGGTGATGACACTGGTGAGGTACGGTGGAAGAAGCCCCTAATCTAGGCAGTCTTATAGATAATAGTAGCCTTTCTTCACTGGAATTCTTTTAATTTTTTTTTTTTTTTTTAAGTATTTTTGATTACTAGTCAGCTGCTGGTTGTAGAATAGAGATTTGGTTTGAAACCGTTTGATAAAGCACTGTGATGAAAGAGCGACAGTGACCTGTCAGACTCAGCATTTAGATATCCCACTATGATTCTGTCAAACGAGTGCTACGAGACGACATTGTGGTGAGGTCAAAGGACGGAGGATGAGGGGCACTTGAGAGAGGGAATAGCAGGATGGTATTCAGACTACCTACCTACAGGAGAAGTGTCAAGTTATGAGAGAAAGTACCGGTAGGCTATGCGCTAAGGTTGTACTGGCCTTCAGAATACATACTCCAGTTGATCAGAATAAACATGATTAAGTCAAGGTTCCAAGCCAGCTCTATGAACCCTGTGTATTTATTACATACTGAATATATCTATGAGCATTAACATTATTATCACATTATTGTTTAGAAAACGAAGACATAATGTCATGACTAGAGTGCCTTCCCCTTCCCCATAAAAGTCCAACTTTTATGTACTCACATTTCAACCAAGAACAAAGAAGCCGATAGAAACAAAAAGTAAAGGAGACCAAAGAGACCTTCCGTGATGACCGGGCATTCCAAAAGCAGAAGTGCATCGTGTTTGCCCAAACCAACCTGCCACCAAGGCTGTCCTCCAACTCAACCCGTCTGATCAATAGCGGATTTCATCTTCGCGCTCCACTGTTCCCTATTCCTCTTCATCAGGACGACAATGGCCGCGCTGAGCAGGCAGACAAAGAAGGCAATGGTGAAGAGCCAGCCATTCCCGATTGCCTTGATTAGTGGATCTGCAACAATGGCAGCGCCACAGCCCATGCTGTTGCGGACAAGGTTGGTGACGGCCACACCACTGGTGGTTTTCCGGGGCACAAACTCCGTCATCACGGTCGTGGTTATACTGGAGATGAGCATAAATCCAAAGCCAAAAAAGAAGTTTGCTATCAACTATACCCTCATATCATCAGCAACGGGAACAACAACAGACATCCTTCATTTTGCTCAGGTTCACTCACCGGCACAAGCCAGAATACATGTTTCTCAGCTGCCCAGCCCCACCACAGCAAGGCCGCCGGGTACATGATAGCAGCAACCAAGGCGTTCACGCTGATCCGGTCTTCCGGGTGAAAGATAAGCTTTCCATCAGCACCTACCCTCCCTGCCTTGTACGCAGCACGTTTCATGCAATAGTCGGTCCACCGGCCGCCAAAAATAGCACCTAGAGCGGCGCCTAAGGAGCTAGGAAGGTATGCAAGTCCCACGATCAGGGTCGACCATTGGTACGGAGGGGAGGAGAAGACGGTTTGAACGGAAATGTTGAGTAAATAGTTGCTGGCAAAAGTGATACTGGTGTAGTACACCGTGATCAGAATGGGCATGAAAACGAGGAGTTTCACCGATGCCACCGGAGCAACAGCGAGCCAGGCAACCTGCTTTGTCTTGCGCGCTGCTTTCGCGAAAACGGATAAGTTGTGCGAGCTCGAGTCCTCGTCCTTCTCCCGTCTGCTCATTTTCAGCTTCGTTGACGTTTCAGGCAACAGGAAAATCATAGCCACCCAAATCACGAAGCCGTAAATGACAAGGAACCATTGTGTGCTACGCCAGTTCCATTGGATCGTGAGAGCACCGCCGATGATTGGGGCCGTAAGTGGTCCCAGTATGGGGCCCAGTGAGAAAATCCCCACGGCTTTTCCTCTTTCCTGAGGCTCCCACAAGTCCGCTATGGTCCCGGCGCCAACAGCCTGAACCGATGCGCATGCCCCTCCCGACAGGAGTCGCATTCCGATAAACATGCCCATGCTGGTGCTCACAGCACACAGAACATTAAAGACGCAAAGCAATAGAAACGTCAGCAGGTAGACCACGCGCCGGCCATAGTTCTCAGCCATATGCGACCACCACAGTGGGGTGATACCAACGGCAAGCGCATATAGTGCCACGGACAAGTTGACCACTGTAGGCGATGTATGGAAGTACTCCGAGATTGGAACAAGAACCGCTGTTTTCTCGCGTTAGACACCTGGCATCTGGGATGGAAGGGAAGAAAAAGGAAAAGCTGGTCCACCACTTACGCAATAAAATGTTGCTGCCCAGTGGTGCAGCCAATGCGGCCAACGAAACAATAATAGTCAACATCCATTTGGTGCCGCGGCTGTAATGCGTAGAGTTTGCAATTGGGGGGATTATAACTAGGAACGACAAGAAACCGGTTCGTAATGGTACTGGGTCACTTTCGTTTGGCTGTTCCTCGCGAGGCTGTTGTTCGACCTTTTGGTTTTCCATTGCAGCCGCATCCTCTGTGGCAGTCCCATCATCAGTGGCAGATAAACGCAAATCTTGAATACCCTTTTCTGTTTCCGACATGACCAACAGCCGTTCCCTGGTAGTTTAGAGATGTATCTAGCAGGAAGCTTGAATAGACAAGGGTTATTGAAGCGGTATTTGCTTCCAATAAAAAATGAATTAATCAGAAAGAAAGATATTTGAAATTCTGGGTTAATGAGAAGCATTCCAGGTCTCAACTGTATGGAAAAACCCATTTATATAAGAAGTAACGCGGGAAATGTTGCGTATGGGAGGTCTCGCACGACGTCGGCCGAGGATGATCGGCCGAAGACGAGATCCATCGGTTTCGGCATATTGACTTTCAGTACTTTTGGCTATTGCCTTAGGGTCGACACGACACGTTCGCATTATTCGTGATTTGCAAACCTGTACGGAGTACTCCGTACGAACATTCGCACGTCCAATATTCGTACGAATGTTCGGGCGAACATCAGACCCTTTACCAAGCCAGGGACAGCCCTATCCTGCAGCCGCGTATCACGTGTGGTTTGTTTATCCATTCGCGTCACAATTGGAGATGGAGTACTTCTTGTCTGCAATTATTTTGGTAGTGTGATTTCTGATGCTGAATTGCATTGTGTCTCTGGCTGCACATTCGTTCAGCCACGGTGCCACCATCACGTCTTCAACGCTCCCGGAAGATACCAGACGATCACCTTTTGAGTTTTTTTAGATAAGCACTGGGTGACTGGGCCAGCCGCCACTGGCTGTGACTGGCAGAAGCAATTTGTCTCAGAAGTTAGTCTCTCGGGCGGGAAGGACTGATTGTTCTGTACAATGTAGAGTTGTGCAGAGTCGACTCAGTTGAGCGATGAAAAAGCCAAGACTATGATAGGCATGCATTTGAGAGGTACAGACGGACATACATAAATCCGGAGTCCCGGACACCACATCTTAATCTTAACACCTCCCCTTGTCGCTGGCCAACTCTCCTTCATCCTCTCCCTACTTCGTACAAGGACCGCCCTGCGGCCCTGGGTCATGAAGAAGGCAGTGTACAATGCCACCCGATGATAGAAGACGGTCACCGTCATCAATCCGCCCAACTTAATTCACGCTTGCTTTCTGTCCTGGCCGCGCAGACCGCACCATACTTGCACGTCTCGAACATGAGCTCCGTGGTGTTTCCGACGACCTAATCTTTGAACTATTGAGCCTAATCCAAACAGGCACGACGCCGACAGCAAACGATATGTCGACATGATTGAGCGCCACATAATTTCTTTATGGGTTCGTCTTTTCATTCCCTTTTTGTCAAATGCAAGTGCTAATCATGTCGCAGTCCTTGCTATGACAGGCAGCAACTATGTATCTACATAGTTCAAGAAGATTTTCAGCAACTCCTTTTCATCCAGGATCCAGAGGAAACCCCGCGCCTTGGTAGCTTCGCTGAGGCCGCCAACTCGCGCTCTCTCCCTTTTCCTCTTTCTTGAGCAGAATGGCAGAAACATATATCAAAAGGGACGATTTTTTCAAATACATACGA
>HG983376.1:0-12084 GCA_900006255.1 Xeromyces bisporus
CTTAACCCCACAATGCTCTTCGATTTGCGTCCTTGGCGGTGGTGGTGGTGCCGGTCGAGCATATAAGAATCCCGGTCATTTCCCCCCGTTGGGATGAAGTTGTCATTGCGTTGCTATTCCTCCTTCATCTCGCATATCCCGCCGTTTATATAGCCAAACCTCTTTAACACAAAAACAAACCTACCACCACAATCATGTCTTTCCACCACTCCGCTGAAGACATCCGCATCGACGACAAGCACTTCCTCCGTGCCAGCCTCCGCAACGAGAACGGAGACCTGGTTGAAGCCGAGTTCGACCTCGACACTGTCATTGGAAACAGCGAGGGTTTGTTCTATCCGCCAAAACAGACCACTTACGATCCAACTATTATCATCATCATAGTACTAACGCTTTATTCCACACTATATAGGAAACTTCGCATGGGACGGTGCCAACTTTTCCGAAACGTCCGAAGACGTTACCTTTTCCATTGAGGGGGGCGGCCAGGTCCCTGTTTTGCGTGCCCAGCTGGCCAACAGTGAAGGAGAGTATTTCAGTCGGGACCTGAATCTGGCCGAGAGGATTCAGAATGACAATGGTGCCTTTTCGTTTCAGTGAGCGCGGCGGTAATAGGATGTGAAGCATACGTTGGACCAGGGCAAATTGTTTAGTTGGATATTATGATAATGTCAATGGAACTCGGCTTCATCTTGTTCAAGTTTTCGGATACCAGCAGTTGCATGTCATTCACTGAATTCCAAGTACGGAGTACAGGTGTACAGCCTGTAAACAGCTCAATAAAGCAATTTGAAGTCTTCATTTCTTCAATCAATGATTCACCGCTTGTTTTATGCTGTTACGATCATCAGACGGTCACTGGAGCAACCGGTGGAGAATAATAATTCGCGAACCTTGGCTCGGAGTCGTTTCCGAATTGTTGGGATCAATTGGTCTTGATAAACAACAACGGTCATACCGAGGCACACAAACATGTATGGGAATGGTGAGAGGTACAGCGATATAAAACCACTCACGAAGACTGGATGGATGTTGACTCCTGTTCATACTAAGGTAATTCACTGCCATTATCCATATATGAATGATGAGTATAAGTTATCAATTGACAACATGACCAGACCAGACCGAATACCGTGCAATAAAGGACAATGCTACGCTATTTACAGTGGAACAACTAGAAGAAAGAAGAAAGAAGAAAGAAGAAAAACACCTAAAGTCTCGGATTCTCCTTCAACGCCTCAATAGTCTTCGAAAAGGCATTCCTCGACGTCTTGTCAACCGCCATTGTCGACGGAGGCACCCATAATGCAGGATTCTTCTCAAAGAAATGATTCGCACGCATCATCACACTGACCGGCTCCGTAGGCATGATCGGGAAATCCTCAGTTCGAGGAAAATGCGTCAAGCCAAACTGGATGTAGCATACAATGTCCGTGTTCTCGATGGACTCATTCCGACTTGCCCAGTCGACAATCGTCTGGTTGTGAGGATGGTTCAGCTCGCCCGTTGACTGACACACGTACTCGCCGGCGGGATAGAGCTCGTAGTCGTTGTAGGGCAGAACCCAAAGGGTCTTCCTGGCGAACCCGGCGCGGTTGTAGGCGACACCGCCCGGTTTCGGGATCAGAGGGGGGCATTGGTTGTTG
Source organism: Xeromyces bisporus (assembly GCA_900006255.1). Classification (NCBI taxonomy): domain Eukaryota; kingdom Fungi; phylum Ascomycota; class Eurotiomycetes; order Eurotiales; family Aspergillaceae; genus Xeromyces; species Xeromyces bisporus. The sequence goes on from HG983376.1 coordinate 1,647, forward strand.
ACGATCTTGTAGCCGACTGGCTTGTTGGAGGCTGGGTTGATCTTGTTCGGGTTGATGATTTCCCAGCCGCGGCTGGTTTCGTGGCAGTAGTCGGTGGCTCCCTCCAGGGCCGTACGGAGAGGAGTCTTCTTGGCGTAGAATGCGTTGCCGTAGGGGTTCTCCTCCGATCCGACGGGGTATTCCGATTGGACGGCGTCGGACTGCACAACCGTGTTGTTGCTCCCGTCGATCTCCGGATCAACTCGTAAAGAAAAGATGTGTTGGTGGTTCTGGGCGTCGATACCCTTGGTGATCTCGGTGCCATACGGCTCAGCCTTCTCGGATGGATGCAGACTGTGAGTGTTGAGCATGCCGGTGAGTTTCGTCTCAAGCTTGTAGGTGCCGTCAAGGGAGAAGATATGGTAGAAGGCGTAGTCGTAGTTGGCAGCCGTGAGAACCTGGGAAATGATGAGTTTGCGGTCGCGAGCGGAGATGAAAGAGCCGTCACGGAAATCGGTGTGCTTGTAGAGAAGGCCGTTGTCTTCCTCGTGAATGCAAACAGCGTTCTTCACGACGAGCGGCTCGCCTTTGGAGTTCGACATGATGGCGTCAAGGTAGTGAATGGCGCCCTTGCAATCGCATCCCAGCGTGAGAGAGTTGGTGTTGAGGCCGGTTCCGTACTCGCCGACGTCAAAGGCATGCTTCTTGGGGTGAGGCGGCTTAGGGCTTCCGTACGGGACAACCATCTCCACGAGACTGATGCGGTTGAACAAGGTCCTGTCCCTGTTCTCGTAGGGATCGTACATGCGTACGTCCGACAGGACAATGCCCTCGCGGTAGTTGAAACCAATGTGCATCTTGTAGGAAGCCCACTCGATCTCGTTGCCGTTCATTCTGAATGAAACGCCCTGCGGTTGGGTGATGTCGATTGGCTTGAGTACGTCCGTGCGGTAGGAATCCTGGATGAATTGGGGCAGATAGTTGTGTTCGGCCAGTGGAATTGGCGTCCGTTCGCCATTGACCCTATGTACGTCGACGGAGAGGATTTCCTCGGTCTCCGTGTCGAGGATGACGTTAAAGTCAAGTGGATGCGCATACTGGTTGTCGTCCTTGGAGTTCCGATAATAGGCCAGAGCCTGCTGCAGTCGCTTTTCGAACCCCCAGCGGTGATCGAAGCCGATTGCCCATGCGTCGAAGTAGACCTTGGACATATCGGTGATGCCAATCTCTCTGCAAACAGCAATGACGGCTGGATGCGTCCTGGCCACACGTTCAATAATGTCCATATCCTCGAGGGTCAGAGTTGGCATGACATTCTCCACGTCCTTCCAGGATTCGACCTGCTTGGTGATCAAGTTGACAATGGCCTCGGCCACATAAACCGTACCCCATTCGAGAACGATAGCAAAGGCGCGTCTATCAGGACGAGGACTTGTGCCATTTCGGAAGGCATGGTATTCGGCCTTCTTAGGCTCGCGGAGAGTCACACAGTTGAATTTTAGCTGCTTCGGTTGAGCATACTGGCGGATTATCGAGGAAGCAAGAGAGATTTCTTGGGCGGAGAGTTGGTCTGAAGTTGCTGTGGTCAGCATGGACAGCAGAGAGATAGGGCTGTTACTGGTGGCATCGTACCTAGAGGATGGGGTTGGCCGCGGGGGAGGAGTGCCGGAGAAGGCGAGCAACACGAGTGAGTGTGAGTCGTCTGAGCCATGATGAAGATAGGAGAGAAGACGAGCTTGAGGAGATCGTTGGAGGAAGCATCCGGCAAAAATGACGGCGTCTCGGGGGGTTCCTCGGGCTATTTATCTCTTGCTACGGCTCCCCGCGAGTCCATGGAATCCGGCTGGACATGCTGGATTGGGAAAGTATAGCATAATAAGCTGACGAGACGAGAAGCATTATAATTCCGGTAACTCATTAGCGAGAATTGGATGATTCCAAATTGCTATTTGTAGATTGTTATTTGATATCCGGCAAGCTGTTGTTGTTAGTGTTACTCCGAAATTCTAGGCGGTTTGGCATCGACATCGGCCCTGTTGTCGGTGCCATACAGATCTCCGTAGATAGGGCCATATCAGCAATGGAAAGTCGTCGCGAGACCTGTGGGTCTGCTTCTAGTCTGACTGGCCAATTGCGGCAGGTATACGCTATGGCCACAGCTAATTCGATTTCCGCGGGGGCCAGCGAGCCAATGGAAAGGCTATCTCGCCTGTACATACTCCTTCGGGCTAGTCCCGGATCTCTGTGATATCTTATCTGAATTAGTCAATTTTGTTATCACGTGCGCGAAGCGAGGGCAGATTAGGCGCGGAACTGCCCCATTGGGAAGGCAGTCAGGTTTCGCTTCGATTTTCGCGGGGTCACATGAGCAGAACTTGGCACTTGGCAGTATCGCCGACGACGACGACGAGCACCACCACCACCACCACCACCACCACGACAACGACTACGACAACGACGGCGGCAACAGGCTCGCTTTCAGCATGCCCCAATTATTATTATTCTTGCCTTACATCGCGGCTTGCTATCTGTCAGTCTACTAATAGCCGAGTCGCATCAGTCGCATCGGCCGCTTGTCTGCTAGACTGCTATCAGCGGGACGGGGTACTACATACGACGGTATCATACGTTCCAATATAGGACCAGTAGATACCAGCAGTACGGAATAGTAAAATACTTCAAAATGGCCTTCCAAGTATAAGTCCATTTGTGCGCTGCTTGTTCACCTCCGACTCAATCGCCCGCTCTCGAGATACAAAGCATCTTGTTTCGTTGTTAACCAGTTGACACCTCGTGACTATGGCGACGACAACGATATTCTCCAATGGCCGCGTGTTCGCACCCAATGGCCCTCCCTCAAACACTCCCAACGACTTCGTCGACACAATGGTCGTTAGAGATGACCATATTGAGTACGTCGGTACCTCCAACGACGACACAGTACAGCAGGCCAGGACGGCGGGTGCGCAGGTCATCAACCTAGACAACCGAGTCGTGTTGCCCGGCTTCGTCGACGGACACGTCCATATTCTCAATTTCGGCATGGCTCTGCGCCAACTTGTTCTCACTTCGTGCAAGTCGCTTGACGCGATTCGACAGGCCATCAAATCCTTCGCCCAGGCTCATCCGTCGGAGCCTCGAATCGTTTGCAGAGGATGGTTCCAGGCCATCACCGCAGGTGTCACCTTGGCTAGCAACTTGGATGATCTTGATCCGCGACCAATATTCGTCAACTCCATGGACCTTCACTCGGTTTGGTGCAATACTGCCGCCCTCCGCGCCATTGGGGCGGACACATGTCCCGATATCCCCGGTGGGACCATCCACCGCGATGAACACGGCAATCCGACCGGTCTGCTGGATGAGGGAGCTGTTGTCGGGCTGATTTGGCCGTATCTAGCCAAGGTCGCATCGATTGAGGAGAAGCTTGACGCCCTGGAGCAGGCGGCCTCCGTTTACTCTGCTTCAGGCTACACGGGTATGATTGATATGGCCATGGACGAACCGACGTGGGAGATATTGAACCAGTTGCGACAACGGCGCAAGCTGCCCTTCCACCTAGCAGCGCATTGGTACATTCCTTATACCGGAGACCGAAACGAACATATTACCCACGTCAACCGCGCCATTGCCATTCGCGACAAGTACCACCCGACCACGTCTCCTGCCTTCTGTATCGCCGGCATCAAGATCATAAGCGACGGCACTGTCGACGGATGTACAGCCGGCTTGAGTGAACCCTACGGCGGAAAGTCTCAGCGGGTCGAACCACTCTGGCCTTACGAGGACCTAGCCCCTGTCGTGCAATACGCCGACGCAGCAGGCCTGCAATGCGCCGTCCACGCCATCGGAGACCGCTCCATAAAGAACGCCATCGACGCTCTATCCCTAACAACCACATCGCCTTCATCAGGAAAACGCCACCGCATCGAACACCTCGAGCTCGCATCCGCAGAAGATGCCAAGCGACTGGGCGCACTGGGGATAACCGCATCCGTGCAGCCCGTACATTCGGACCCGGCCGTCCTACGCGCGTGGCCATCTCTGATCGGGCCCGAACGCTGCAAGCGCGCCTTCGCATACAGGGAATTCCACGAGGGCGGCGCCAATCTGACCTTTGGAACGGACGTCCCGACTGCTGATCATTACCCGTTGCCGAATCTCTATAATGCCACCACGAGGCGCTCGGCTATGGAGCCGCAGTCGGAGGATACTACCAATAGACATTTCGGCGTTGAATTGGCTACTGCTGTCACGGCTGCGACGGCCGGTGCGGCGTACTCGCGGTTCGCCGATACGTGGACGGGCAAGCTGCAGGCCGGGTTGAAGGCGGACTTCGTGGTGTTGGATATGGAGTGGGACAAGGAGAAACTTTTGGAAGCCAACGTCCGGGAGACGTGGTATCGGGGACAAAAAGTTTTTGAAGGGTGACGGAGCATTACGATTTCAGAATTCGAGGTCTCTAAAAGTTAGCTGTACGCATCAATGTACCAATTGGTGATTTGGAATTCCGACGATCCAACTTGATTTTGCATATCCAGCCGATTATTCTTCACGAACAGGTAACGATCGAAAAGTAGATGAAACAATAATCAAATCAAATTGAGTAGCTACTAATCTGGTACTATCAACGACTTTAAAGACCCGCTGGCTACCATCAATTCACAAGCAAATGTACAGCACTGGTAAAGTGGAAGCCGGATATTTCCCCAAATTGTCCACGACCACCTCGCAATTAAGGCAGATGTCCCTGCGCACAATTGTGGCATCGGTCAACCTAGCAAGAGGACGTATAGCAGCCAACTTCCGACGGTCAACGTCCATGTCTGCGTCGTCGGAGCGCAAGGTCTTCAAATCCTCACAGGCAAAGCTATGCATGGTAGCAAACAGGTAGACGAGCAACTCGACAGCCATGGAGGTTCTAAGTAGCCATGACTCAAGCCTAGCACAATTTAATGCAAATCGGCAGTAATAAGAAGCAGGTTTGGCCAATATCACTTTTTCGAAGTCTCGTCGTGGTTGTGTTGATAGAGGGTATATATCAAAAGTGCCTAGGTTCTGGTTCCCGAATATCCCAGGCAGAATGACACAATTATGTCGACATACATAGACACAGCAAACCTCTTCGCAGTAATATCCTGAAGACACAACATCCATATTACCAGACGAAGCAAAATGATTGAGACCTGCACAACGTCCGCCCACTGTCCGTCAAGATGACAACGATGCCAAGGTCATCCCTGCTCCTCCTTCACACCAACAGACAGTGCAAGAGACTGACGCCAACAGCCCCATCACCAACACAATGTACAAGCCACATCCTACACACAAGATGAAAGCCGCCCAATGGATGGGCACAAGAAATATCGAGCTCGGGATCGTTCCAAAGCCGACCATCACCGATCCGCACGATGCCATTGTTCGCGTTACCCACACCTCCATTGCCGGATCGGATATTCACTTATACGAAGGCGATCTCAACGACACCATGAGAAAGGGAGACATCCTGGGCCACGAGGGAATCGGGTACGTCGAGGAGGTGGGATCCAATGTGAAACATATCCAGGTAGGGGATCGAGTGATTGTTCTGCCCACTGTTGCTTGCGGAGCCTGCGGTTACTGCAAGAACCAGGATTACTCGCTCTGCGATGAAACAAACATGTCCAAAGACATGGAGCGGACGTATGGCCAACGCATATCGGGAATGTTAGGCTTTACGCATTTTCGTGGTGGATATCCCGGAATCCAAGCCGAATACTGCCGAGTACCTATTGCGGACATGACCTGCGTCAAGGCACCAAAGGATGTCGAGGCAACGAAGCTTCTCGCATTAGCTGATGTAACCACATCTGCGTGGCATGCCTGCGAGCTTGCGGAATTGAACGCGGGAGACATCGTAGGGGTCTGGGGATGCGGACCGCTGGGCCTCTCGATTCAACAACTGGCACGTCTCCGAGGTGCCAGAACTGTGTATGCGATGGACAAGGATCCCCACCGGCTTCGTCTTGCCGAGTCTATTGGCATGACCCCAGTGGACGTGGCAGCACATCCGGAGGTCGCGGACTATATCCTCTCAATCCAGCCGCAGGGCCTTGATCGAAGCATCGAGGCTAGTGGCTTCCGAAGCACGCAGAAACCGGCGCACGCAGCTCAGCGCGCACTTGGTTTGGAGCGCGACAGCTGCGACACGATATCTGCCATGATTAAGTCCACGCGGAAAGGGGGCAATTTGGCATTGATTGGAGACTTCTGCTACACGACCAATGATTTCCCGATTGGACCGCTGATGCAAAAAGGTCTGATGCTGCGAGGGGGGCAGGTTCCTGCTCAAAAGGTACGTCGCGGATGTTTTCTGGTTTGTTATAGCCTACCCCTTCAGACGGTTGACCGATAACGACCCAGTATCATCCCTTCCTACTGCAACTGGTCCTCCAGGGCCGACACGATCCTTCCTGGTTGTTTACCCACGTAGGTAAGTTAAACCCACCATCCATTATTCATTAAAGAAGCATATATCAATACATATGCCGTGACTCATCTGACAGACGATTTCGACACCATCGTCGCAAACTACCATAAATTCTCGCGACACGGCATCCCGGGAGGACTGAAGGTGTGTCTAGTGACGGAATTTGGAAAGACGACGACGTAGAGCAGATTCAGAGGTGCCATAGCAACCCACTGGAAGTAGATACAGTATGCTATTGTAAGGAGTACCGCTAATTACTGTATGCATTTGTTAGCATCGGAGTGCTTTGAATCAGCGAAGGCATGCATTCATGATACTTACTTTCAGAAATACTCTCCAAGACTCCAATTAATGCCCGTAAGCACCAGCTACACGGTTAATAGAGAATGGAAGTGTGTCGTCCCATTGATGTCGCGGCGTTGCGCGACGACGAGGTTGGAAAATCCACGACGATGCGCGACGCGTTCGGTCTAACCCAATATGGTTTAGTTTCGTTGAAAATCTCAAAGCACGTGACAGTCGCGGAGAAACAAAAATCCGGCGTTAAAAAGCGACAACTTCATCCAAAAAAGATAGTGAGCATAACTCGTATCTGAATAACCAACTGCCATAGTAACTGTATGTGAATAAATAATCCCAGACTTTTCTAATAAGCGCGAATACTCGAGTTTAACATGGCCAATCTCTCGGACAACCAGAGTGCGATTTGTACGTCCGAGAAAGCTTTTGCCGCGTATATACTTAGCACTGTGCTAACATTTCCGTCAGACACTTGGCTGGGCAGATTTCAATTCCACTCCCTCCTAGCCCAATGGCTAGTGATAAATAATGCCCCAAGAACCTCCGTGGCACACCTGAAGGTACAAACAAGCCCGGTGTACTGGCCGTAAAAAGTCACTAGTGGTGGTACTAACCGCGTTAACAACAGGAAAGCCATAGCCGCCTCCTCTCAAAGGATCTCTCTTTCGCCAATCTATGCCGCTACTTAAGCCTTCATTTCCCATTTCCCGAATGTGGAGCCCCGCCTGATGAGGAACTCTATTTCTTCCTCGGGAAGATGGCCCAGGAGGACCGTACCGGGAAACTTATACTCAACCTGCAGGGAAAGATATCTGAATATCTGAAGAAACTGCCCCTACATTATACGAACGCTTCGGCGAGTAACGTTTTGTTTAGTCCTGCTGATTCGGCGGACTCGGTCGGTTTGTCCGCCAGTATTGCCAGCGTGCAGGGACTTCTAGGGCAAACGGGAAGCACAAACCTCGATTCGCCGATGGCTGGAACTGGGGAGGTCGCTGCTAGCAATGCATCAAGGGCAACCAATCCCATGTTCTTCTCTTCCATTCCTACCGCAACACCCGGGGCGGCATTGCGGCCCGGTCAGCAAAATGGAGGTCCTCCCGCTGCTGCTGCTGCTCCTGCTCCTGCTCCTGCTCCTGCTCCTGCTTCAGCCCAGGACGCGCAATACACCGTTAGGCTAAAAGAAAAAGGCGACACAGACGGTGTGTCTCCCAAATACGAAGAAATTTTTGAACAGGAACTTCCTCCCGTTTGGCGCGTTGTTGCTGCATACGGGAGTACGGTTGGTGTTGGGTTGGCTGGGAGCAAAAAGCAGGCTAAGCATATGGCTTCTAAGAACGTCTTGGATAAGTTGAGTGGATTGGTCGCATAATGTATTACGATATTGTGTTTTGTGAAATTGGACTTTATGAGAGACTTACTATATCAATGAGATCATGCCATCTACAACTAATTTTAATGGGATTCTTCAATGGTATATGAACTTGGTGCCTACCGGCCGCAACTAAGCTAGGGCACGTAGAATAGAATAGCCACCATATCAAAGTCAGCCAGACTGGTCATTTTCCGCTAAAGACCCCAAAGTTAGGGGAACACTCGTCCGAGCCATTGCACTACAAATTCCTCGTTCGTTCTTCACTTTCCTGTATCCAACGTTCAACCATTCCCGTGTCTCTCGGCTTGAATGCTGCCTTGAACGGCTTAGGGTCTGTCGTTAGCGCCGTCGGGACCGCGTTACACTCCAATGCGTCCAGGATGGGTCGGTCGTTTTCATTCTGGGCCTCATGTATGGTGAATGCTGTGATCAGTCGAACGTAGGCCGTGTACAATTCGCGATTAGCCAGATGGGACCCGGCACACATCCGCGCTCCCGCGCCGTAGCCGTAGTGAGGGGTGCCAGATCCTTTTTCCAGGTTGAGGTAACGTTCTGGCAGAAATCTCGTTGGGTCTTCGAAGTGGGTTTCATCGTAATTAGCTGCCCAAGAATTCTGTTCGACTATTATTTAGTGTTGAACGAGGGAAATTGCCAACAGAACGTCCATACCATGAAGAAAGTGGTCCCTGGCGGGATTCTGGCACCGCCATACTCGATCTCTCTGACACTTTTCCGCGGCAAGCAGATAGGTATAACAGTCCAAAATCGCAACGTCTCCTTGACCAACGCCGTCACATAGGGCACCTTCTCCTCCACCAGACACTTATCCCATGCATCGCCGTTGGGGTAAACTCGCGCGATTTCATCAAAAGCCTTTTGCTGAATTCTCTGTCCATTGCCGGATGCCAAGTACGCGACTCCCATGATCAAGTTTCCGGGGACTGTGTCGAGGCCGGCTGACACCATGGTAAGACAGATGGACTTGACCTCGGCTGTCGGTAATGTTAATAACCATGCCTCACGCCAATGATAAGGTGACAGAAATGTGCTCGCTAAAATAAGATGCATACCATCATTCAGCCTAGCTTCAGGATCCTTCAATATATTCCCCGTTATACATGGCTTGTCAACACCCTTGGCCATTCTCTCCTTGAGGATATCCAACAGATATGTAAGGTACCGATCCCTTCGAACCCGGAATTCCGCTGCTTCGCGATTTGTGGTTGGAAATATCCGAAGTAAAGGGACATAGTCCTGCCAATTATTGCTCGTGGAGCGGAAAGTGGACACGCCACGCTCCACCGCGACTATTTCTCTAAGAAGCTCATCGTCGATGTTTCCCCCGATACGAAAGCCGTAGTTCAAAGTGAGACTGGTGTTAAGAGCAAAACGCTGGAAGTATGCAATAGGGTTAATATCGACCGCGCCGTTTTGACTATCCCTCAGCAGATCTTTGATACTAGCAGTAGCCTCGAGGTCGATAATAGGCATGTACGATTGAACTGCGGGACGGTTGAGGGCGGTAGCAGCGGCCTTGCGGCGTTTCTTGCACGACTCGTCCCAGGGCGAGGTACCAATAGTGAAGCCCTGCGAGGTGGACACGACGCTGTGGAAGGTGTGAAAGGTAGGCCTCGAAATGAGAGCCGACTGTTCTTTGATCCAAAGGTCTCTAACTGTATTGAAGCTATTTGCGAATACAATCCGCTGGCTTTATGTCAATTCGTTGCGAGAAACTCAGGGACGTTCTTAACATAATGACAACGAACCTTGTTTCCCATGCGTACCTGGAAGACCGGACCGTACGTCTTGGCCCATCTTCCTGCTACTTTAGCATGGCTCTGACCCAACTGCAACAAATTACCAAAGATAGGCACTCCAGGGATCTCGGGCAGTCCCTTGATCTTGGGAATATCCGTTTGGTTCAAATAGCGGATAACAAGATACACAATAGCGACAATAGCAACAACAGTAGCTTCGTAAGACATAGTACTAGTGTCTTGCAGGAAGCAGCCTATCCCTTCATTATAGAATGGCTTAACAGATTCGGCTCGGCATCGAGCGAATCCGTTCACTCTTATACCCTGGGCCTGCGAGGCCTCCTGCGTTACAGACCCATAGCATCTTGCCGCCTTGCCTCAGTAGCTTGACTGACATGCGGGGATATCCAGCACGGAAATCCACCATTCCCCTCTCTCGTTCGTGCCCGCTGCAGGGCAGATTCTGGGTTTCACAACCCGTACTCAGCTGACGTATGATGCATTTTCAATGAGGAGCCATCAACTCCGATAATAACCAGCGACTGGAAGTACAGCGTA
>HG983376.1:12359-89218 GCA_900006255.1 Xeromyces bisporus
ACATGTACACCGGCGATTTGGACATTGGAAAGCATTGACCGCTGTCGATCTTTTTCAATGCCGGAGTTGATTCCGCACTGATGTTGTAGGAAGTACTTATGTCGTGGTCGGACGTCTTTCAACTCGTACGGACATGAGTACTCCATGTCAATGGTGACTGGAATATTGATACCACGGAATACTACGCGGTAGGTACTCCGTACGTACTGGGTACTTAGTAGTAGCTGGTACTTCACGCGTCAATATTCCGTACGAAGCCCCTGGAGGCTGGAGCCCTGATTATCATTGGACCACTTGGTCACATTGAAATTTAGGGGTCTCCACGGATATCCGTAAGCACGGGTTTATCCGCGGGTTAACCGTAGCGGATACGGATACGGATTGGAAAATTCCTCAACCCGTATCCGTAAAGCCGTAACCCGTAAAACCCGTAGCGTACGGGTCACGGATACGGATAAGTGAAAAATTCCTACGGGTTTGATCCGTAAACCCGTAGGGTTAGGGCTTAAAAGGCGCTAGTACTATTTAGGTATTAATTGGAGTGCTGCTGAAGCCGGCGCTGAGTCGCTGACAACTCCCACGCTCTCAGCTCCGTGCGCCTGTTGTTGTCCACTATAGACTGCCAGAGTCTTACTCCGTATTTGGTACCATAAGAATTGATTGATGATCCCACGAGTCACGTCATTATTCTTGTCACTTGAACGTTACTTGTTAACACCTTCCGGATTTGCCAGACTTAATCATCGATGCTTCCTTCAGCATTATCAGCTTCTCGATGGTTTCGGTATCCAAAGATGCTCTTCTCAAACCGTTATATTTTTACCGTTGTTGAAAAGCCGCTCGAGTTCGACTTCTGTGCCAGGGATCGCTTGATAGTTGAAATGAATATATGTTCGGAGGAGGGATCGACCGGACACGACCGTATAAGATAAAAGATGGCTTCGGGTGACAGACTACAGTCAATGAATGAGGTTTTTATTCGGATACTCTGTACTTGTTGTTGTTGTTATTTACAGGAGGATTGCTAGGGTAACAGATGTTCCATCGGAACAACCCTTTATCCTTCACGTATCCACTTCACTCCCCGTCAATCATCACCGTATGCTTCTCAGCCAAATAAGAACAGACCCAAATAACGCCAAAAACGAATGAAGAAGTATGCGGTGTTGATTGCCGCGTGTGACAACAGTTGACAATTTAGTAGATGTTGAATCATCCCCAGTGTAGTAGAAAACTACACCTTCTTCCGGTCCAGACCAACTTCGCGAACAAGTCGTTCAATCGGCTCCTTACCAACTGCCTTGGTCAGAGAATCGGCAATCATGTCTCTGGTTGGCTTGTACTCGATCCTGATTTCACCACTGCCAATGGCATCTCGGATAGCATGATACCGTACTTGTATATGCTTTGTCTTTGAGTGGTTACCAGGCTTGCCAGACAACTTGATTGCTCCCTGGTTGTCCTCGTACAAGACCGTACTCCCCGCTTCTGGCTTTCGTACCGCATGAAGGAAATGCCGAATCCATATGGCTTGCTTCATAGCGTCGGCAAGCGCCACATATTCAGCCTCGGTAGACGATTGAGCCACGATTGACTGCTTTCGACTTGACCAGCTAATCGGATTGCCGTACAGCGTAAATACATTGGCGCTGGTCGACCGCGAGTCCGTACTATTCGCATACGCAGAGTCCGCGTGCGCTCCCAGTCCTGTCTTTTCTTCTTGTCTCGCGAAACGAAGCTTGTAGTGGACAGTCCCTTTTAAATACCGCAATACGTGCTTCGCTGCATTTAAATGGACTTCTTTTCGGTGCCGCGAGATGCTGGGATAGTCGGTTAACTGCGAATGAAACGTCGAGTCGCGTAGCAACAGTCAAAAACATCAAACGCCCAATTATCCGCCTAAACATGCGATGGTGGAAGGTAGATAAACTTGGCGAGTCTTCCCCATCGAGCTGAACACTTGGCGAGATCGGGACACTTTGCGTTTTGCAATCCAGCATTCTAAATTCATCCAGTATCTGATGAATATAGGCCTCTTGATCCAGGTGGATTGCTCTCCGATCCTTCGACCATGTTATTCGGATTCCCAAAATCTTCTTCGCCAGGCCAAAATCTTTCATTGGGTGGAAGGACTTGAGCTTCTTCTTGACATTCTCAATATCCTTCTCTTTCCTGCCGAACACAAGCATGTCATCCACGTAGACCGCAATGATAACGCCCCTATCATTGATAAATACACTTGGGTCTGCGGTGGATTGCTTGAACCCAATCTTGACCAGGAAGTTTTTGACCTTTTGATGCCAGAGATTAGCGGATTGTCGCAGTCCATATAGAGATTTGAGGAGTTCGAGGACATAGCCTCCTTTGCCACTCGCAATTTCCGGTTCAAATTGCTCAACTCCATCCGGAATCTCCATATAGTTGGGAATGTCCAGGTTCGATCCGACAAAGGCATTGCTGGCGTCCAACATATGAGCCACCAATCCATACTGAGCTGCTATGGACATCAAAATACGCAAGCTATCCAAACGGAATACCGGGGCAAATGTGTCATCGTAGTCGTCTCCTTCTTGCTGGGTAAATCCGCGAGCAACTAGGCGTGCCTTGAATCGTTCAACTCGTCCATCAACGCCTATTTTAACGTCAAATACCCATTTGGCCGTTGACACATTCCGTCCCCCGACATCAGCCCGTCTAACGAGTCTCCAAGTGCGGAACTTGATCAGTGCTTGGACTTCGTTATGGATCGCCTCACGCCATTTCATTCCATAGACTGGATCATTAATGGCTTCGGCATATGTCTTTGGAATCCGTACGCCTGAAAATGTTTGACCTGCCCGTTTTGCAACCTTATTAAGTCCATCTTCGTACATCAGCAGTTCAATGGCCACGGATAGTCGTTCGACCAGATGTTCTCTAGCCTGTCTGACGCGAATACGTTGTCGGTCTGGCTCATCCTCTGTATCTGAATTCTCCCCTTCAGATCGACCACGTTTGCGTCCACGTTCCGGCTCTCTCGAACTTTGCTGCTGGACAGGAGGTTCTTCAGGTTGTGCGGGCGGTTGGCTTTGAGAAGGCGTTGCGGAAGACTTAGGATTCCCTTTTGCCTTCTTGACTTTCTTGACCCGCGAGTTCTTTGTGTTTGGACGTAAAGCTGAGCTCGCAACACCAGGTGTTTCTTGCTCCGGTTTTGGCGTTGGCTCAGGCACTTCTCCCCTTTGTTCTGCAGGTGTGGCAGAACGGTTGTCGCTTTCTCCGCGAACTGCGGGCTCAGGAGGGCTTTCTTCAGCTTCTTCGGCTCCCCTTTGCTCAGCTCCCCTTTGCTCTCTTGTCGGTTCCGCAGGTCGCTCGTCGACTACCATCTGTTCGGGTTCGTTGCGAACCGTAGAACCCGTAGGTGGCATCTTGAGTGCACCAGGCATAACTGTGGGTGCAGCAGGTTCTTTCGGTGCGTCCGGCTTCCGAAATACTGACGGAATGGGACCACGTTCCTGCTCAAAGAATACAGGATTTGTGGCGATTCTCAATCGACCATCCGGGAGCATGATCATGTATTGAGAATCGGACTTGGTGTACTCCACAAACATCCCGTTCGAAGTACGCGGTTCCAGCTTGTCGTCATCCTTGTCATAGTATTCTACGTGACATCCCCATGTCCGGATGTTGGTTAGGTCTGGCTTTCGCCCAAACCACATCTCATAGGGAGTCTTTCCGGTATCTGACAAGAATGCTGTTCGGTTCCGTAAGTAGTTCGCCGTTTGCACTGCATGTTTCCAGAACGGTTTCGGTAGGCCTGATTGAAACAGCAGAGATCGGGTAATCTCTAAAATCAGCCTATTCAGTCTCTCTGCCGGTCCGTTCTGCGGCGGAGTATGCGGCTCCGTAAATTCGAGGTCAATTCCCAGCTGAGCCGCCCATCCATATAAAGCCAGGAATTCCTTCGCGTTGTCCGTCCGAATCACCACGAGCATCTGTCCAGTCTGCCGCTCTGCTCTTTTCATCCAGGCATTCAAGATTTCTCTCACCGTTTCTGCGGTCCTATCCTTGGTTACATGAAGCCAAGAATATCGCGAATAATCGTCAACGATCGACATATAATACTTATAGTCGTCTGGAGAATCTAACGCCCGTCTATATGGACCCCGAAAATCCACATAGACTCTCTGCAGAGGCTTACTCGCCCTGGGTACCTTCTCGTGATTCTGACTCTTAACCTTTTTCGCCTGCACACACACTTTACAGGGCTCGTCACCTTTCCTCGCCCGTGCGTCCAGTCCAAGCTCCTTCATCAGCTTGTTGAACCTCTTTCTTCCAGGATGACCGAAACGTTGATGTAGCAAATCCTTCTCGTGGTCTTCACGGCCCATCTTTGCATAATGAATACTCCGATTCACAGCTTCAGACCCGATAATCAAGGCATCCCTGCTATCAACCCAGTCCAAATAACTTGCCCGTCCAACTCGAACTCCCTTTGCAACCAATCGACCATCACGCATAAACTTGTAATTCGACTTCCGGCTGCAAGAATGATCTATATCATCCTCCAAGAGCATATCCGTCGACAGCAAATTCTCCTTCAATCCTGGCACATAAAGCACATGGTTCAACCGTACATAACCCTGATTCAGCTTGAACTCCACGGTCCCCCGTCCGCCGATTCTCATGCCACCGCCAGCGGTACGCAAAACTCCTCGCTGACTCGTATCCAGTGTCACGAACAACTCCCTGTCACCTGTGCAATGTGACATTGCTCCACTGTCGATACACCATCGGCTCCGGTTTCGGGTCGGCTTCCGTGACCACCTTCGCCCTTCACTCAGATTCAGACCCTCGCAGTATCTCATTTCCTCACACAGGAGTTCCTCAGATGCCCAATCCGCATCTTCCTCGACTGTATAAACGCTACTGCCCTCTGAATCATCCGACTCGTCGTGTGTCATTCGTGCCCTAGGCTTTCCTCTCTTCGCTTTCGATCGGCTGTTCTGACTCCGAGTCCCGTTACCTCTGGAGCCTTTCTTGCCGCGTCCGTGCCTTTTCTGATTCCTATGGTCACTGTCACTTCCATAGTCCGAGTCGTTTTTGGCACTCTTCGTCTCATTGCAGTCTGACTCTCGGTGTCCACGCTGTCCACAATTCCAACACTTTATACCTCGTTTTTTTGGCCCCGCACGTTGCGCTCTCTCATCAGCTTCAGATCTGCCAATCTCGCTGTTCTGTAACCGCGTAAGGACCTCGGCTCGAGAAATGGCTCCACTCGAGAATATATTCCGCCGGATCTCCGTGTACTCTGGACCCAAACCCATCAAGAATATACACATTAAAGATTCCTTATCAATCCGACTGTTCGTCACATCTTGTCGTTCGTGGTCGGCTCTTTCAAAATCTTCCAATGCTTGTATCACACTCATCGATGGATCCTTCTTCCAGTTAATCACGGCCAGAATCGACCTCACTCGATCTGCCATTGTCGTCTTCCCGTAGTCACTTCGTACGCATTCCCACAGCTCTCCAGCAGTCCTGACTTGCTCAGCCGTGCGTTTTCAGACATCGCGCTCTTCAATATGGCTTTCGCTTTCAAGTCAAGCTTCCGCCATCCCGGTCTGCGCTCCAACAAGGCATAATACAGGTCCCTTCCGACCTCGTTGTACTTCGTAACAGCCACCCAAGCGTCCTGCAACTCCAGCTGTTCTTCCATTGCATCCGTCCAATACCGTACGTTCTCCCGTCGTAACTCCTTGATGTGAGAGAACTGGTAAATCTTCTTCACATCTCCAACGTCTGGAGTTCGGGAAACGAAACTCTGAACCTCGTCACCTGCTCCTATCGCTGCCTCAGGTGCAGTGGACTGTGCTGCTCCACTCTCGGTATTCCTGTTTTCTGCCATCTCCGAAGGTATCACAACTCGTACGTCCACGACCCAATGATTGGCCTGTCAATTGAATCGCAAATCGTTCGAGGGTGTACAATCCGTTATCTATACGTCGTCGCGGTTAAGCAGGATAGCAGCTAGAACTCCCCAGTGACATGCTACCATGAAATGAATATATGTTCGGAGGAGGGATCGACCGGACACGACCGTATAAGATAAAAATGGCTTCGGGTGACAGACTACAGTCAATGAATGAGGTTTTTATTCGGATACTCTGTACTTGTTGTTGTTGTTGTTATTTACAGGAGGATTGCTAGGGTAACAGATGTTCCATCGGAACAACCCTTTATCCTTCACGTATCCACTTCAATAGTCTCTTGCGGCGGTTGCTCTTATTCCATTTCTGCCACCATCTGAGTACCTAAGGTACCTACATCTCACAGAACGTGAATTGTGATTGGCTTTCAAAAAAGGCGGTGTATTTTGCGGGTTGACCCGTGGATAACCCGTAAATGCCTGGATACGGATACGGATAGGAAACCTTCTCGACCCGTAATCCGTAAACCCGTAACCGTAGGACCCGTAGTTTACGGGTCACGGGTACGGATCAGCCAAAAATCCCTACGGGTTCGACCCGTGGAGACCCCTACATTGAATGAAGCTCAATAACAGAAAACAGGACTGGCTTGCATATATGATACCCCGTACTCCGTAGTCTGCATAGAGACTTGAAAGTAGCTGAAAGTTGATATTGATTTCCGCGCGGCGGGTAAATCGCAACGGGTAAATCGCCGGGCCGCTAGGATCCTAGGTCACGTGCGAGCAGTTTCGGTACATACCGGCACTAGTCTATATCGGGTAAAGTATGTACATGAGCTTGATGTCCATTAAAGTCTACCCAGCAGAGACATATGGTATGATAACTTAGCAAGTTCAAAACGAACAAGACGATATGTGCTTTGATCGTACGAAGACAAGGTCGTGTTAACCAACCAAGAAAGAATTGAAATGCCATGCAAATAGACCGGCTCCCGTACACAGAATAAGTTACGTTAAATAAAGCAAAAAAATTGTACATATGTGCATGACAACGACGCCTGAACATAACACCAGAAAAAGAAACAGGAAACCGTGCGGGAGGACTAATAACTCAAGAAGCAAACACCTCATTCATTCATAACCGTGTAGGATCAGCCTGAACGTCACATTATCTCGGAGGATGGGTAGTTATAGAACCGGGAGTCAAACTGGCTCCCTGACTGAGAACTCGATGATGGCTCGGAGGAAGTGGAGGCCTACGGCCAGGTCCGGATTCGGCCAGAGTTCCAGGTCCTGGATGCCGCTGGTGAAGCGAACGGACAGATCCAGCCACTGGTGATGCTTTACCCGCAGCGTAGGCTAGATTACTGAACGAGGGGGCTGGCGTGGGATTGGGGTGGAGGACAGCTGGGGGAGTGTACGAACGAGCCAAACTCAACGACTGAGATCCCTGAATGTTCGGTCCACGGGCGATTTGAGTTGGCGGTGGTGGACTACCGAGCGTATAATGCCCACTTCCGGGCCCAGCCAAGTTCGCCGTCGACCGGTGGTGTGACGTTTGATGTTGCTGATGGGCACCGCTAACCATACTCTGGACGTGCTGCTGGTAGCTCTGCTGGCTGCTCGGATGCTGTTCAGTAGCGATGTGTGGCAGTGACTGCGCTGACGAGCCGTATGCTGTCTGGCTTAACGAAGGACGTGGCGGAACACCAATGAAATTAACAGGAGATCTAATCGGCGTTGACGGCTCTTGTCGTGAAGGATAAGCCACATTGCTACTGCTACGCGGCGGGGGAGAGCCGACCATCGACCGGTACGCCTGACTTGGAAGGGGCATTTCGCGCGAACTGGTCATCAAACTTGGAATGCGAGGAGAAGCCGGTTTCAGCGAAGATGACCCCTGTGAAAAGACACTGGGGTAAGTAGAACGTTGAGTCGAAGCAGGCGGTGGAGTAGGTGCAGGTGATGGGGCGGATAAAGTAGTCACAGAACTTCCTAGTTGGGGTTGACCTGAATTGTATGTGGGGAATACCGACTGCGACCCTGAAGCACCCGTCGGCAGATTATTAGGGAAAGGAGACAATTGTTGCGAGTATGACGAGTGTGGTTGAGAGTGTGAATGCTGCTGCTGTTGGTGACCCCTGGGATCAAACCGAGCCACCCAGTCATTATTTGGTCGCGCACTAGAGCTACCCTGGACAGACGGATACCCTCCATAATCGGCATAAAGCCGGGATTGAGCGAACTGCTGCGAAGGTTGCAAATATTGAGTCGGCTGGGGATATCCAGATGCCCTGCGCTGGGAATCCAATAACAGAGCTTCTTCCCGAGGCGACAAGCGGTCTTGCGGGGGTGGTCCCGTATAAATCGGTCTTGACGGAGGAACAGTAGGTTGGGCTGGTGTTGATGCAACCCGCTCGCTGGCAAGCCGCTTGCGTGGCTGAGGTTCTTCCGGCTCATCGTTCAGTATGTTAACTATGTTAGACCGTTTAGCTGGCACTTGACGTGGAGGCTCGGATACTTGAGATGGTGTAGAAGGAGGTCGAGAAACTTCCACAGACGAGGACGAAACAACCGGTGGCTGAGGAACGCCACCATGTTGTCCTATAAGTCCAAAGTACTGCCGACGGCCGAGATCATCGTGTCTCAAGGGAGAAATGTCCGCCTCAATATCTCGAGTCGGTCGTGCCGGTGACGTCGATATACTGCTCAAGTTAGGACGAGACGTTGACACTGCGAACGAAGGCTGCTGCTGCTGCTGTATGTACGCTTGCTGAGATGACGAACCAGCACCCTGCACAGGAAGGATTGAGGGCGCATGGATGTCGGAATGCACATTGAAGGATCGGAGATTTTGTTGCATAATAGGTTCTATCCGCGCCACCTCGGGTGCCGAAACAGACGTCTGGCGTGGGGGGACTTGCAGCTCACGGGTCCTGGATGTAGCAGGATGATGCAGCACTGTGGAATCTCGATTTTCTTCGGCGAAATAACCCAGGCGAGGGCCTTGAAAAGGCTGCTGCAATTCCACATTCGGCCGAGCCGCTCGTGGCGTTTCATCATTGAGAGACGTCGTTGCAACGGAGGTTTCGGCAATAGGAGCGGCGGTGGCCTGGGCAAGGGGCAGATACCTGGTAGGATTGCGATCCTTCTCAGAAGCAGCCTGTTTTAAATGCATCGGGACCGTCTGAGATGGAAGCACGGATGACGGCTTGCCTTTTGCTGGAAGACGGCTATCGGTCTGAGCAGTGACTTCGGGTTGAGGCGCTAGGGGTCTGGGAGTCACAGTAGGCGGAGCAGGTTCATAGCGAACCCGCCTTGGTACAGGTAGAGGGCCTGTGGGTTCGCCACGCTTTTTCTTTGCTTCAGCAATTGCTACAATATCCGCGTAATCACTCTGCCCGGAGTCAACCCGTCTCTGAAAGTGATTCTTGACCTATAAATCTCTGTCAGTTGATCCTCAAACAGGCAGAGATTATCGATCCCAAAGGCAGCATTCAACTTACCATAACAGTGGTTTTTGTTTTCATGAAGTTGGATATGCTCTCAAAATCTCGACCAAAGTGAGCCAAGAGGAGCGGAAAATCCCGTTGTTCAGGAACGGACCAGTAACTCGTCGGCTGCAGCGACCCATAGCCGGTCTCAACGGACTGCCGAGAGACAGAAGCACCGATCTCTGCCTCCGGTTCCAAGACATATGCATTTTCTTTTGCACGCGCCCGACCAGATCTATTTCGGGGATGCGATGGTTCTTGGGGAGTCTTGTCCGGATGTTCTCTGGTCCGCACGACTGTCGCGCCGGTGTGCTGTTCAACCTCGGCTTCTGGAACCGCAGCAACAGGAACAGCAGTCGTTGCTGGGGGATTAGAAGCCATCTGTTCCAGCTGTGGTTGCAATTGTGGTTGTTGCGGTTGCGGCTGTTGTGGTTGCTGCAACGCCTTCCCACGCCGTCCACCGCGGGAACCCGCACCTGTCCTTCCACCTCGCCTGCCGGCTGGCTTTTCAAGACCGTCCGTATCCTTTGCAGTATGTCCACGACGGCCATTAGGGATATTCTCTGTGTCGACAGTTGATTCTCCGAACGTAGGTGCTGCCGCGCGCCGTGGACGGCCCGTATCTGTCACAGCAGGCGGCTCCTCGTCGGCATCGAAGTCCTTGTTAACAATACCAAGATTCACCATGAGAGCATCGGACTTTGGACGAGCAGACCTCTTAGCTCGGCCTCTACGAGACCAGCGCTTATTCAGCTTGGCTTTGTACTTGATCTCTTCCTTCGTCATGTAGTAGTGCATGATACACTCGCGGAAATCACGGCCAGGCAATGCCTCAGCGATTTTCCACCACTTCTTTGGATACGCCATGAAAGCATCCGTGAACTTGGCGTGCTCCTCTTTCGTGAAGTTGTCAGGCGGAGGAAGGAATCCAAATACCTCCAATGCTCTGGAAGGATCAACAATGTTGTTGGTGTTCTTGTAAACGCTAGCCTCCTTCTCGCCCGGTTCCAACATATCCGGGATGATGGCCTCTCTCGCCAAATCTGGGTAGGCCGTAGCCATTTTCTCCCTACGGCGTTCCAATTCCTCTTGAGCTGATATTTCCGAAGCTTTAAGAGCAAGTTGAAAGTCAAGTTCGCTGTTACCTTTGTAACGTCTTCCTTCAGCACCCGGAGTTGGCGTTGGAGTTGAGTTGGATCCGGGCGGCGTAGCAGGGATGGGTGTGCTAGGTTTCTGTTCCTTTTCATGGTCAAGTTCCCAAACACTCAAGCGCCACGGTTTATAATGAGACAAGAACTCATCCCGCAGCATTTCGTTTTTCTTAGCTATTTCCTTCCGTCGCTTCGACAGCTCGTTAAGGAACATCTGTTTAAAGCGCTGATGAGTCGCTTCGTTCTCTTGATACACTTCCAAATCGGACAGAGGAGTCGGCGGTCCGGAAACTAAAAAGGGCAGATTCTCGACACAGACCATACTCGCCAGAGATGGTGGTCCACATTCCATCTTTTTGGGAGACGCCGGAATCTCAATCTGCTCGTCAGTTTTACAAACTGGGCCGGGAATATCTCTGTTAGGCATTTCGAGGGCTTCCGCAGGTGCCACCGGTTCAACGGGTTCCTCTGGCGCGGCATCGTTTGCAATCATTCCCAGCAATTGGATCCTCGTGAGCAACGCAGTCACGTTGGGATCCTCCAGAAAAGGAGGAGGCATTTCCGCCCTCAGAGACTGTATATCTCTTTCAAACGCTTGTTTTCTCTCCTCTAGATACTCCTGGGTAAAAACGACATTCTCATCATCGTCTTCTTCGCTCGACCTCTCATGCACCTCCACGGGCTGGTTCGGAGCCTCCGATGGCGATGGTATCGCTGCTGGCAATTCTTCGCGTTCTGCTTTAGGCGCAGACGGCGGACGAAAGGCATCTTCAGCTGGCGCGTCACTTGGCTCTTTCACTTCGTCGTTGGATAATTGGCCAGTAGGAGCTGAACTCGTAGGAGGTGGGCTTTGCGATCCTTTCTCTGCGGGTACGCCATGGGCTGAAACTGTAACAGAACCAAAGGCTGGCACCTGCGGAGCAGACGGAGGAGGAGATTGCTGTGACAGCGGGAACAACTCCTTGGCATTCTCCCGTCGTATTGTGTCGCGACGAGTACCTAGGGAAGGAGAACCAGAAGACATAGAAGGTCTTTTCAATGGGTCCGCGGCAGGTATATCCAAGGTTCTGTTCGTAGAAGGACTTGGAGCTGCAGGAGGGGCCTGTGGAGCCACGGTCGCCGCGGTGGTATTGACGTGAGCCCGGTTTTCAGGTCGACTTACAGGAGGTTCCTTCCTCCAGACATCAGGCGGGCGATCTCGGCTGCCGCGTTCTATGCGCCGATCCACATCTTCACGTCGGTCAAGGCGATCACGTCGGTCTGGCTCACGTTCCTTCTCACGGTCACGAACGCGGTCCAATTCGCGGTCACGATCTCGGTCACGAGATCGTTCTCGTTCTCGCTCCCGTTCACGTTCACGTTCACGTTCTCGGTCACGGTCACGTTCACGGTCACGGTCTCGATCTCGGGCTGCAATCCATTCCCGGTCACGACCTCGTTCTCTGTCTCTATCCCGGTCGCGGCCGCGATCCCATCTGCCATCTCTGGAGCGACTTCTTCGTCGAATAAATTCACGATCATTCGCGTACGGAAGACGTCCCCTTCCACGGCCACCGTCCCAGTCACCACGGCCACGGCCACGGATTGGGCCACCTCGAGGATGGAGCCCAAGTCCATGAGGTCCATCAAGAGACGACGAAGAAACCAGGCTGTCACGGGAGCCGCGTCGCATCCCAATCATGTCGAAGTCTCGCACAGCAGAGTCCCTTGCATCACGAAAGTCTCTAGCGGGAGAGCGCGAACGGCCTCTGCCGAAGCCAGGGCGTGAATCTCTAGGATCAAAAGCTCTATCTCGACGACTCCACTCTCTGTCAATGTCACGTCGAAATAACGGGGGACCATCGCGCAAATCACGAAAATCACGGTCCCTGTCTCTTTCCCTGTCTCTTTCACGCTCATGGTCCCTATCACGATCCCGGTCGCGAAAATCTCCACGGCCAAGGTAACCACGTCCACGACCACCAAATGGGCCACCTCTGGGTGGATGAATCAACGCCTTGGGACCACGAGGTGGTTCCCTGCTAAGAGAAGAAGAAATAGAACCACGAGGACCGAGAGGTGGTCGACGATCGCCGAAACGCTGAGGAGGAGAGCGGTCACGGGGGTGGAACCCTGACGACGGCGGAAATCGAGAAGACATATCACGAAGTCATGCTAGTCCGGAGAGGGAAGCAAACAGCGGCCTTCGAGAATTGATAGTAACCGCAGCAATCGAATCTCGGTACGATGAAAGCTTGCGTGGTTGAGTTGAGATGCGCGGTGGTTGTGCGGGTTGAAGAGGACAGTCGAGAGTTGGAGTCGAGGTGGAAGTCTGCGCACGTGATCTATAATCGACAGGTCACGGACCATTGAGGCTAGCCCAAAATAGATTAGCGTTCTTTAGGAAAAGGAGTAACTCCGATTGGATAAAAATTTCTGCGTCCCCACTCTGCTGGCAATCTGGACTTAACGTCACCTGACCAAACAAGATTTATTATCTGAGATCTCCCACCGTAATCATTTCTTCGCCGTTATATGTCCAGTTGCCGTCAGTTAACCATGTCAGCTACCTCTGCTCCTACGACAGATCCTGCTCCTCCCTCGGCCGCCACCGATGCTGTTCTGGTGGAATCTGCCCCCGTGCCGGAGGGGACGCACGAGGTACACGGGGTCGACTTCGACCGGTACCAGGGCCGTGATATCACAGTTGCAGAGTTGATGGATAACATGGCCTATACTGGCTTCCAAGGGACCGCGGTTGCTGAGGCTGCACGTATTGTCGATGAAATGGTTAGTTGCTGTGGTACTAGTGTCTTTCTGCAAGATCGGTGAATAAGCTGACAGGATTTCGAAGCGGACGTATCGTCACCCAGAAACCGGAGAAAGGACCACCATTTTCCTCGGCTACACGTCAAACTTGATTTCCTCCGGACTCCGAGACACCATTCGCTACCTTGTCCGTCACCGCCATGTCTCTGCCATTGTCGCTACCGCAGGAGGAGTGGAAGAAGATCTAATAAAATGCCTCGCGCCTACATATATGGGCTCGTTTACCGCCGCAGGGGCGGGGCTTCGCGAGAAAGGTCTTAATCGAATTGGAAATCTTCTTGTTCCTAATAACAACTACTGTTCTTTCGAAGACTGGGTAATTCCTATCCTTGACAAGATGCTGGAGGAGCAAGAGGCCGCCAAACAGAAGGCGATCGAGACAGGTGATGAGGAAGACGAATTACATTGGACTCCAAGTCGCGTTATCGAACGCTTAGGACTTGAAATCAACAATGAAGACTCAGTTATGTACTGGGCTGCCCGCAATAATATTCCAGTTTTCTGTCCGGCTCTCACAGACGGGTCTTTAGGAGACATGATGTACTTCCACACTTACCGCTCCTCTCCGAAGCGCTTGCGCCTGGATATTATTGACGATTTGCGTCGCATCAATACCATGTCTGTGCGGGCTGTTCGAGCTGGAATGATCATCTTGGGAGGCGGTGTCATAAAGCATCATATTGCCAACGCGTGCCTGATGCGGAATGGAGCTGAGAATGCGATTTATATAAACACAGGACAGGAATTCGACGGAAGTGACGCTGGAGCCCGTCCGGATGAAGCAGTTAGCTGGGGTAAAATTAAAGCTGATGCGAGAGTAGTCAAGGTTGGTTTCTGTATTTTACCCAACAAGCCGTGGTGTACTGTATCCTAACATTTTGGCAGGTTTGCGCGGACGCAACAATTGTCTTTCCTCTTATAGTGGCGGCCTCATTTGCTCGCGCTGAAAGAAAATCGGGAGATGAGTCGAACCATGCCAGCCACCGCCAGAACTAGACAAGGGAAGAGGCCAACAGTTTTAGCTGTGTTCAGAATATAGCTCATGGCCTCTTGAGCACCCATCGTCAGCTTCGGTATGAATGCCGAAAAGTTGACAGGTACCGGGGACAATCTTCCCTAGCCATCTGCCTATGGAGGTGCTGTGTGTCGGTCTCAGCTGTCCTCAAGTGCTGCTCGCGGCAATAGACATTATTTTGTGGCTTGGCGACGTGAGCCATTGGATGGCCTGGTTATCTGCCGTGATTAGGCAAAGAAAGGAAACTTGAGGCTCGCTCACTTTCATGCGCTTTCCTGGGCGGATATCGGCCAGTCTGCACCGCGTATGCAACCTCTGGCTATTCAGACCACATTCCTGCGCGCTAGGTATAGCGTGTACGCGCTTGTAACTCATCCCTCGCAGGCATTTGTAAAGGGGGCAGGATCCATGTTTTGAATAACTACAACGTACTATAGCAATAGCATCGTCGTTTACCTCCTTCGCCCAGTTTTCATACAGTACTGTACACGGGCCATACCTATAAATAGTAGCATCACCTGATTTTGAGTCTTTCCCTTTCGGGAGTCTCCACAATCTCCGCCGTCCCCCGGACCCGCTACCGTAGCCGCCAAGACTATTCCGCTTTAGCAACGGCTCTGTGACTCACATGATCTACAACGTCCCGTCACCATCTCAGCCTCACTTCTGGCGGGCATCATTCATTCTTCTTTCTTGTCGCGTTTTAATTATTTATATAGACTGCTTAATATTATGCTACGATATCCTTAATTTCTACTTTTCTCTCATTCTGTTCGAGATCTTCCAATTGATTGTTGTGTCGTTCTTCGTATTCCCGCTTCGTCTCTCAACTGCAGCTGCCAACAGTTAACTCAGTCTTCAACCGATTCAAGACACCAGGGAAGAGAAGCAAGGGCTTAGGAGAGTCAGACGGAAGGAGTTGGTAACAGAAAAGGCCGAGGAGTCAGCAAGGGAATGTTGTGACTGCTGCAGGGCTTACAGCGGGGGAACCAAAAATTCACCAGTTGACGCGATATTTGGTACGCGTACCTCTTCATATAGCACGGTACTTGTATGTGTTGCTCATGGGATCCTCAGTATCCTCCCTACCTGCCAAACTTCCTCCATTGATTGCTAACTTTCGTCCTTCAGCTGTGATTATTGACCATGTCGCAATCGCTCCCTCCTGCTCCTCCTCCCCCACCACCACCAGGCGTCGTTGGTGCGTACTGGGCTGCCATGGAGGAGGACCGCTCCGTCCCCACCAGTGATGAATATGAGGAGATAATCCAGTCTGCCGCTGGCGGCAGAAGTGCCTTAGACCGTAATGTTCTCCTTTCGGACTAGGCTGGCACTTTTAGGTCAAACATCGTTAATACATTCTCGCAGATGAACATTGGGAAAGATCCTTCTTTCCCGAATTCGATGACCTGGACTACCGCCCCATAGAAAAAGCCCGACTGACGTGGAAGCTCAGCGGTGTACGGGGAAACAAAGATCGTCCAAATCGTGCTAGAATTATGCGCTCCCCGCCTGCATACGTCGGGGGTTATTGGTGGACTATCAAATTCTTTCCTCGCGGGAACGCTGTCTCCGACTTGAGTCTTTATGTCGAGTGTTCTCCAACTTTGCCTGCACCCGACAAACACTTACCCAATACCGAATTCACCGTGCAACGGGGGCCTCCCGATGCTGCTATTACCAACTGCACGCCAGATATACAACTCAAGTTTTGCGAAACGGACGATTCATTGCATTCCTGGTTAGATTGCTTTAAAGGTTGCTATTCAAATGTTTCAGAGGAGAGTCTACAGACCTCCAAAAATGAGGACGGTCCCACCAATCGTCAATGGCGTGTTCCTGCCCAGGTTGCCGTGGTAATGTACAACCCTGGGGAGCCTCATACTTTCTCAGCGAATTCGGCTAGTCACCAATTTAATCCGCATAGCACTGACTGGGGCTGGACCAATTTTCACGGTCCCTGGGATCAAATTCACCTTCGTCAACATGGCCAGCGACAAGCCATGTTGCGCAACGATACCCTGGCCTTTGATATATACATTCGGGTCGTCCATGACCCGACATTATTGCTTTGGTGGCATGCAAGTGACTCAGAACCGAGCTGGGATTGCCGGCGTCTCACAGGATACTGTCCCATAGAAGATTCCTGCGTTTACGACAACAGCCCTCAGGTTGCCGGCCTGGCTGCCTGGATGCATCTTGCCCCCTTCCGTGATATCGTCCAGGAGGTAAATGTCCTCGAGCATCTCACCAATATGAATGCCAGGCCTAAACCAATTTGCCGTGCTTTGCAAGAAGTATTTTGGAAAGCCATGATGGCAGACGAAGACGATTCACAATACATTGACACCGAGCGCATCTCAAGCCACTTGCAGCACTTACTCGAATTCTCTGATGATGTTGTTGAATTTTGGGAACGTTTACGCCGAGCTCTTGATTATGAGCTGGCCGGGACTGAACATGCCGAGCGTCTCTCTAAGCTATTTGATAGTCCACATCTTCCTGAATCCGCTGGGTCGGATACACAGAGTACTGCCGTGAACACATTGCCGACGGAATACAACTCCTGCATTCGACTGCATGCTGCGGATGGCGAGTCCGTTCGGAATTTATTGGAAAAATACCTGAATGCTAAACACGGGAGGTGGTCTCTGCCGCCTATTCTCAACGTGGAGTTATGCCGTCGAACCTTTGATAAGGCGACCCGACAGTGGCGGTTGCTCTATAATCGAGTCAACCTCGACGAGGAGCTTGACCTGACATCGCAGGTAATGGATGGCCAATGCGGTGAGTACGTCCTCTACGGCTATGTCGTCCACCGCGGCAAGCGTACCTCTGGAAAATTCTACAGTATACTACGTCCGGGTGGTCCTGGGACGAAATGGCTTGCGTTTGACGATGCCGACGAGATTAGCGTGCGGTATCTAACTAGCAAAATGGCTTTGGATATGCATTCGGGGTTGGACGATTCTCAGTTAAATAATGTCGACGAGAGATCGGGTCACGATGTTGCAGCTACCGTCCTTTACGTCCGTGCCGATGTTGTCCATGAGTTCCTTCCTGGGCTCCAGACTTCAAGCGATGCACCGTCCGAAATAAAGTCGCGTTTGGAGAAACCTTTCGTTCCTCACCCGGAAGAGTCTTCTGGTGAGAAAAATAACAAAGATTTGCAAGTCGAGGTATACTATTTGCAGCAATACGACGAGTTGCCTGGATATTCTGACGCATACGACCTTCTGTCCCTAGCCCATTCTGTCGGTGGTGTTATGCGTCTGACGGTTCCTTCTTCGATACCTTTCGTCGAACTGCGTAAGGAAATTGCTCGACGGTTTTCTGACGGTAGTGAGCAGCAGATTCATGCTGACCGAATTCATCTATGGACTATTCAACACTTTTACCAGCATGGTGCGCCATTTCTCCTTAACCGGTTGCCAAATCTTAATGAGTCTTTGGGCGCAAGGCTGCACAATGTGCGTTTATGGATGCAAGTTATTTCAGAAGGTAGGCGTCTGCTTCCATAATATATGTATTACTATGCTAACGTATACTCAGCCGATTCCAAATACTTTGCTGTGCCAGATCCGCCACCTCAAGCTACGGTGCCAGACAACAAGTCCGAAGGAGCGGTTACAGAGCGCGAAGACGTACAGGTTCCAGGCGATAATCGACCTGAGCATGGTGAGACCGATATCATCCAAGAATGGTCCGGGGGTGATGTGGTTGATTTGGGGAGTACCTCTGATTCGAGCGATGCTGCTTCCGGACAGCGTCAACCGCGCGAAAACACTAATGACCAAACGCGAGGCCAACCGCCTCTGATTCCGGGAACAGCTCCAAGCCAGGAAGAATCCGCGGTTCCAAGCCATCTGGAACAACCCAGTCTGAAGTTGCCCCCTGTGCGACACGCGTATTACTTCATTCAAATATTTGACGTCGATGAACAGACGTTGCGCACTGTGGGGTCGTTCTTCTCAGATGCTAACGAGAACATAAGAACCGGCATTCGAAAGAACTTAAATTGGCCAGAAGACAAGGAATTTTTGGTTTGGGAACGACTTCCCATGAAGAATTGCTTCTCGGCTGAAATTTCTGGCGACACTTTCCGGCCATGTGACGGTGCTTATTTTGTCGTCGGCGATACGTTAAGCAAGGAAAAGTGCGTATTGTGCCCTCCTCCCCCCCCTTCAAATATTTTTGGGACGCAAGCTAATAAGATGTCTTTGTTTTTGCTCCAGGCTTGCACAACTCGCTGCGAGTGGCCTTCTTAGCGAACCCGAGGCACTGGTGAGGTACCTGCTGGCCAAGCATCGCGGCCACCCAACCAAGGCGTTTACTGGAACCAGGACAGCTGAGTCGTCCTTTGGCGACGACTACTACGACGGGCAGTTTGTCAAAGGCTACTATCACGGACACGGCACACATATCTCGAGCTCCGGGAGTGTGTACGTGGGAGACTTTGTCATGGGCCAGCGTCATGGAAAGGGTCGGATTGAGTATGGTTCCGGTGACGTTTACGACGGCGACTGGGTCGACGACAACCCACACGGTCAGGGGATATTTATAGAAAAGCGCACGGGCAACAAGTACATCGGTGGCTACGCCAAGGGCAAACGACACGGGAAGGGTGTCACGTATTGGGAAGTCGCGGACGAGGAAACGGACATGTGCCATATCTGCTATGGCGAGGGCCAGGACGCGCTGTTCTATGACTGCGGGCACTTATGCGCTTGTATGGATTGCGCGCAGCAGGTGGATGTGTGTCCGATCTGCCGGAGGGATATCATTAATGTTGTTCGAGTGTATAAGATATAATGGGCTATCTATTGATGGCACGCGATTACGAACTAATTAATCTTGGATATGAGTGATGAATTGAACGACTTTGTGCTTTCATGTGCTGGCTCGATTGGTATTCTTTCCATAAGAACCAATGGCCTTAAGTAGAGTAATCGATACCGTTGACTTTATAGGATTAGGGCTACTTATTCTCCAGCCAGATGGTACCTATACATGATGTATGCATTAGTATTGATAGCTTTACTCCAGCTATAAACAGCGACAACTGCGCCGGCGATGGCCAGCGGAAATCATAACAGAAACAAGTATTCAACCATACGCCTCCCATAACCATTGAAGCATGCTTTTTTTGTAGAAAGAGACCAAGTGACAAAACAACAGGAAAGAGCCAGAAAAAGTGCCGGTAAGGATGTCTATACAACACCCATGTCATTCACATCACGATTCTCCTTTATTTCTGTGCTTTTTTGGGTGTGCCCTGTTTCTTATTAGATTTTTTCGTGCTGTCCGTCTTGTCGGGTTTTGACTGTGCTTCATTTTCCGCCGACTTGGTAGAGGCCTTTGAATTATCGTTCCCCTTCTTCTGCTTCTTTTCCTTGCTCTCATGACCCTGGGACGGTTGGGTCATTTCGGTCCGCGGTTCATCCTGTTTTCCCGATTCAGGCTGGTCTTGAGGCTTTTCACTCTCCCTTGAGCCGGCGTCCTTTCCCTTTTCTCCCTGCGTCGCCGATTTCCCCTTTGGCTTGTTCAGCACAGCCCGGGGATCGAAGCCCCTACGACGAATCCGGTTCCTCTCTGCCCGGGCAATGAGCTCTGCGTCCTCGTCTTCATTGAACGGACCAAACGCGCCACCTTCAATCTCCATAGTCGTGCCATCCTCGTCAGCAATGGGAGTCTTGTCAACGACTTCCTCATTATCATCGTCCGCAGCAGCCTTGGCAGGTTGCTTCGTGGATGCGGCAGGTTGAGAAGCAGCACCATCAGCGGTAGCAGCGGTAGAAGGAGCCTGCTTGGTCTCTTTGGTGGGAGCGAACTTCTTGAGTTTGCAGACGAAGAAACCGTCAACGTTCTCGCGGTGCGGGAAATAGCGTCGCGCGAGTTTTAGTTTAGGATCGAACTGTTTCCCCGCGAAGTGAGTAAAGCCTTCGCTGCCGAAGTCGCCAAGACCCGTGTCGACGATCTTGACGTTCGGTCGCTTGCGCAGGATGTACTGGATGACGGCCTCGTTTTCCTCGATTGTCACGCTGCAGGTTGAGTAGACGACGTAGCCGCCAGTCTTGGAATGGTGGTCTACCGAGTCGACGGCAGCGACGAGAAGTTCACGCTGCATGTGAGGGATGGCCATGAAGTCGCGTTCGTTCTTGGATGTCTTGACGCTGGGATCTTTGGAGATGACGCCGGTACCCGTGCAGGGAGCATCGAGGAGTACCCTGTCGAAGCCGGCCATGGCCTTGGGGAAAGCCGCGCGAGCATCGAGGTTGGTTACAATGGTATTCTTGCATCCGAGACGGTGGATGTTACCGATAAGACCCTTTGCACGGACCTTGTTTGCATCGTTGGCGATGACGCAGCCGGTGTTTCGCAGCAGTGCCGAGACGTACGTGGTCTTACCACCTGGGGCGGCGGCCATATCGAGGATACGTTCGTTGGGCTGAGGAGCCAGCGCCATTACGGGAAGGAAAGAGGACGCGGCTTGAAGGATGTACTGACCAGCAAGGTACTCCGGAGTAGCACCTAGCGGCACGGCGGATTCGAAAACCTGCAGACCGACCTTAGACCATTTCCCAACTGGCTCGAGCACCACACCTCGGTTGATCAGTGTCTGGGCCAGCGAACGACGGTTTGTACGTAGGGTGTTGGTACGAATGACGACGGGACGCGGGGTTTCGTTGGCCTCGAAGAAGGCAAATGCTTCCATGGGGCTGAATAGGTTGAACAGCTTCTCGGCCATCAAGCGATTGTAACCGTAGTATATGGAGATATCATTAATGAGCAAATCGACGTAGTCAGCACGGGACTTTCCCGGCTGGGCCAGAGTCTTTAGATCGCCCAGGACCCGAATGGTATCGGTAATCCGCGTCCGGAGCAGCTGTAGGTCAGGCGCGAGGCCAGGTTGGACGGCACTGTCGCCGTCGGGGAAGATATCGGGACGGTCACCGGCGATGTTGGTCTGCATTGCCGATTCCCTCATATCCTGCTCGGCCTCTTCCTGTTCTGCCTGTTTTTCCGCATCGAGCTTCCTCGACAATCCCTCTATGTTGGCAGCCGTCAGTTTCTCCTCCGCATCGGATGCATCCTCGTCGTCCGAGAACAGCGCTTCGCGGGGACGACTCTCTTCTTCTTCCTCATCCGAGGCCAGAACGGAGTCCTCTTCGTCGCTCTTATCGTCATCTGATCCGGAACCACCTTCAGCCTGACTCTCTGATCCTTCACTGATACCATCCAAATCGCCAAACTCGTCATCCATCGTCCCCTCACCGTCGACTCCCGACATATCCTCATCCTCGTCCTCATCCTCATCTTCATCATCCGACTCCATCAACTTTGCCTTCTTCTCGACCGGTTTACCCTTCGCTTCCTTCTTCGACTCCTTCCCACTGCCCTTCTTCCCGTCTCCATTAACAATCCCATTAACCTTCTTCTTCGGTGCTTCTTTCAGAGCACTACTCTTATCATCATCGTCGTCGGCCTTCCGCTTCTTCTTCCCAAGATCCGCTTCCGGTTTCGTCTCCGGTTCACCCGCCTTGCGCTTCTTGAGGGCGGCGATTTTCTGTTCCCCTAGCGGAGCCGGAGGGGCCTGCTTCTGCATGCGACGGCTTTTAGGCATGTTGCAACTGTGTTCAATGGATATGGAAGTTTGTTGTAAACACTGGGATATGTAGAGGAAAATTCTCGGAGAATTGAAACTTTTTTTCTGGGCGGTCTGTACTGGCAGAATATTCAAGGCGGTGAAATGTATGGCTGCCTGAATGCCTTATAGCCTGAGGATTAAGGTGTCCATAAACTATCCCTCCAGGCTCCAGGTCAACAACGCATCAACCACCATAAACCAGTTTGTGCTCAGTTACCTCGCTACAATGACGGAACTAGACTTTACAAAGCCATTCCTATCCCTCCTCGACCTTCATCCCACCAAGCTAAGCACAGACCATGTCTTTGACGCGGAGATAGTGGGATTGCGCATCCCGGTACTCCGCGTTAACACCCATCCGGCATGAGAGCAACAGGACGGGACCGAAAGAAAGAGACATCGCAGCGCAACGATGAATAAACAGGAAAGAAAGCCAACTAACGATACACTATATCGTGTCAATGGGTGAATAGTACACCCTTCCCCGGCTCGGCTCAAACCAGCAACTG
Source organism: Xeromyces bisporus (assembly GCA_900006255.1). Taxonomy (NCBI): domain Eukaryota; kingdom Fungi; phylum Ascomycota; class Eurotiomycetes; order Eurotiales; family Aspergillaceae; genus Xeromyces; species Xeromyces bisporus. Next base: position 34,893 of record HG983376.1, read on the forward strand.
GCAGCAAGCGCACAATCCCCGGTCTCTCCAAGTCTATTACGATCCACCTGAAGTCACCCCGGAACGCCATCTTTGGATTACACATTGTCGAATGCGCCGCTTAGCATGACAACGGTGGAGGATCTGAAGAATGCAGTCCGGCATCGATTAGTGGATAACGAGGGCAACAGAGTGGCGACGGATAAGGGTGAAGGTATTTTCAAATCCACGGAAGGAGGTCTACGGTCAGAGATATTCTGGGATGGCTTGCAGGGGCTCCTGGCCCAGAGACTGGAGGCTGAAACTGGAGCGAAACGGTTGAGGGCTTCGTTTGAGATTGTGTGGTCAGCGAGGTAGACGACCGTTTGATTGATAAGGCCTAATGTACAGCTGCTGTCGGACTACTGAGTCTGCACTTACTCGCCAGTTCATCAGACGACGAGGAAAAGGACAAGATCTCCGCTCGTACGACATGTCTTTGAGGGAAGTTAGAGCGAACACGAGTCAGGGAAGAAGAGTTGGAGAAAGGACGTTTTTAAGTGAACTTCTTCCTCCGCGACCGCTCGTTGGGCTGCTTCAAGATTGGCCGTTCCATCAAAGCCGATTGTTCATGCCACTGCGGAGTTAGACCCGGTGGACGGCGTGCCGTCGTAAGTCTTCAAACTTGCCATTCTTGCCAGACTTTTATCCGCCTTCGTGTCAAAAGCAACGATTGAAGCATCTCCATAGGAGACGATGAAATTCGAGCTGGAAGTGATAGCACACCAATACAAGTTGGCGAAGGACAAATCTGGTCGTGCGGTATTATGAACCAATGTGTTATGGAAAAGTCAATGCGGTCAGCCAATATCGACTTTCGCGAGCGAAGAATCTTGGTTGAATTGCGTTCTATAACCGACTTCTCAGCATCTTATGAGGATTGGCGCCCAAGTATCCCGTACCCATGCTGACAGACGCTATCCGCTATTCCACGAAGCCTGTTCGCAAAGGCTTCAACCTGTTACGGGAGATGAATGGTACCCTGGCGCATATAAGGCTGCTTGACGCCAGAGAGTATGGAGATGGACTTCTCCATTATATATTGTGGACACAGCGAAGGCGCATGGAACTCGCGGCGGCATTCGTAAGTTCATGAAGCTGTAAGGTCTATTACTTGCGCCAGCTGATTGATTGGCATCTATTCCTATGTGCAATCTTCGAGAAGCTTGACTCTTGATAAGCGTCTGCCGGTAGCTTGGGGTGATCCACAGTTCTCAATTTTTCGTGCCGAAATAAGCCCGCCTTACAGCGTCGGTCTATTTTTATCTTCGCTATTAATTATTATCCTGTGCATATAGCCCGACACGGCTTACGATGTGTTTCGAAATAGTTGATATAATAATGGGCAGGGCAAACCTTGAACACCGACTGTTCAAGTGAAGAATACTGTGCTGCGGATTCTACGATCTATCTTGAACAAAACTCCTACTGTGCCTTTTGCGTTGTTGCAACTTATCTCTGGCTAACACGGTAATGGGTCTTCCCAAGAACTTTACTGTCACGATTATCGGCGGTGGAATTGGCGGTCTCATCCTGGCCGCGGGCCTCGTTCGTCGCCAAATCCCCGTTCGTGTCTACGAGGCCGCCCCGGCTTACGCTGAGATTGGGCTAGGGCTGTCTATTGGTCCTGCAGCACATCGTGCCATGCCCTTGATCACGCCGGAGGTCAGAGAAATATACGATTTGCTTATTACGACACATGCAGACAGTCCGGGATACGAGACGTTTCGGCAAACATGGTTCGAAATTGTCTGGGCGAGCGGCGCCCACGAAGGTGACTGTTTAATGAATCTCAAGGCGCTCCCGTCTGGGCAGACGACTTTGCGACGCGCAAACTTCTTGGATGCTCTGGTCAAACTAGTTCCGGAAGATGTCCTGCAATTTGGGAAGAGGTTGGAATGGCTGGAAGAAACGACTGACGGCGTACGGTTGCAGTTCCAGGATAACACGACCGTCCTGGCTGACATTGTCGTCGGATGTGATGGTATTAAATCCAAGGTCAAGGAATCGGTCATTCCACAAGAACTTAAACATCAAGGACCACAGTACAGTGGAATGTACGCGTACCGCGCTGTGCTAGATATGGAAGATGCGGTCAAAGCCGTGGGCGACCGACGTGCCAGAGTCTCCACGATGTACATCGGAGACGGGGCATATGCGATTTCATATCCCATTATGCGGGCTCAGAAAGTAAACGTTGGTTTGTACATTCTAGACGATGAATGGAACTACGACAGCTGGGTGCGACCGGCCGACAAGGACGCCATGCGAAGAGATGCCAGGAATATGGGCAGATATGTAAACGCCCTAGTCGAGGTGAGGAGCGTCTTCTCTTGTCGCGTTGGCCAGCAGCCCTCCTAACTGATTGCATCAGTATATGCCTGACCCATCTCAATGGGGCCTCTTCGAACACCCCCATATTTCCACCTACGCCAATTCCCGAGTAGCTCTCCTCGGTGACGCTGCACATGCGTCCACACCCCACCAAGGCGCAGGAGCTGGTCAAGCTATTGAAGACGCGCATGTCCTTGCAGAACTTATTGCTGACGACCGAGTAAGCCGGGTAGAGGATGTCGTGGCGGCTTTCAAGGCGTACGATCATGTCCGACGCCCTCGCAGTCAAAGAGTAGTCACCAGCAGCAAGGATAACGCCTATCTTCTCTGTCTGTGTTATGACGGAGTCGGGAATGATGAAACAAAGCTTAGAGAGAGTTTCTCGTCGCGCCTTGGGTGGCTTTGGAATTTGGATGTGCAGCATCAAGTCGAGGAAGCCCGTGACAGGATGGTTGATTATCTATGTTGATTCCGGAATCTGGCTATATAGTACGGAGTATGTTGGGCAATAATAAGGCTGGGCCAGTAAGACAAAGCGCCAAAGATACCGTTGGGCCGTCAACTGGTGAATCCGTAGACGGCCTAGTCTGTCTCTGGTGAATGGTGAGGCGCTTCACTGTGATTTGTCCCTGCATGTGCTTTTCCTTTGTCTTTTATGTGATCTTCATTCCTCCCTCACCTTCTCTCTCTCTCTCTCTCTCTTTTTTTCTTACTTTTACCAACCAACTTCACCCGTGGGCGTTTTCCTACGAAGTACTACTACATGTACCGTTGATAGTGTTGAACTATGGATATACCCTCATTTGAAACAAGTATACTGAAATGCCGTTTCTTGGAGTTCAGGAAAATGGACCAAGAACGGAATGACCTTACTGATGTACGAATCACCCTCCTTCGTTCTGCATGGCTAGTTGGCTGATAGCGGTACCAGAGTTTATTGGAAAAGCAAGAAGCTCTTGAACAGCAGATCCTGGATCTGAGACGTCAGCTCGAGCATCATAAGAAGATATGCATCGAACTTGAGACTGAAAACTCTACCCTTCGTGGGCAAAAGCAGAGTTTGGACAATAATACCATTGTGATTGAGCGATATTGCAATCCTCAGGCATGGCATCCGGCTGATTTCTATCTTAGGACGAAGATTCGTTCGCCGCTGTACTGGTTGACGGGAATAGCGACATTTTCCTTGACTATCTGCGTTCAGAGCTTGAGGTAGACGCTCGCGAAGTTTCTCGCGAAGTTGCCTCAAAACTCGAACAGACAGTCAGAAAATGCTTGAAGGACTCGCTTCCTCCTGCTGCTGATGATCTCCGGATCGTGGTTCGGCTTTTTGCTAAAGCTAATATCGAGTACCAGTCCGAGGAGCTACTCCTACCAGACTTCGAAGACGGACTTGGGGCATTTGCGGAGCAGCTTACAAGCAATCGAGCAGAATTTGATTTTTTCGACATGATGGGTGGCAAAGAGACTACTGCTTTCGAGATGAAAAGTGAGCTGAGTCGATATCGGTCTTCCTATCAATTTAGAAGGCTCAATTCATTAACAATGTCCGAACACGAACAGGTATGCTCGATAATTACCACAAGAACACTCAGTGCAAGAAGATCTTCATCGTTGGCTGCCACGACAATCCCCACCTTCGACGCCTTTGCGGGGATGAGGACGACGAACCATACGCCGATGAGCGTATAGTCCTCTTGGGCGTTAATTTCGATCCATGGTCATTGTCGTTCGACTTTCCGATCATGCACTCGGAGCATGCTTTTCGTTCTGAGACGCTTCCTAGCGAAGGAAGCAACGTCCGCTTTTCACGAAATAATTCGTCTCATTCTCGTGCGTCATCAACTGCAATATTCAAGGACATAGGCCGGCTTTCATCTCCAAACGAACAATCACCATCTACCACCAGTACTAGCATGTCAGCAAACCATAGCGCCAACACTCTACATTCTCTCAGCACAACTGGTGCTGAGCATCGCGACGTCAACCCCAACCGAAACAATGGCATTGGCAAACGACGAGTCATACAATACAATGCGAACCACATCAGATTAGACGCGCCAAACATAAGCCCTCGCAATGCCTACCACTGGGAATCTTACCAGGAAAAATATGCAGCCGGGAATTCGAAAGGGTTTTGCAACCAATTGTACCTAACCGGAAGATGTCCGAGAAGAGACATTTGCAGGAGAATTCATAATGTGGCACTCACACGTGGAGAACTTGCCATACATAAATACAAAGCCCGCTTGAGCTTGTGCCCGAATGGACCAAAATGTGACGATTTCGACTGTTACTCAAGCCACCATTGTCCGTACGGATTAACCTGTCGTCGTCGTTCGAAATGCAAATTTACCACCGCCAAGTTTGGGGATCTGCATCTGTCGGGTATTGATAATTTGGTTGCGTAAGCCATATCCGGTTGACTGATTTGTATTCAATTTTCAATTGAGGCTTTGCTAATGATATGGACGCTTGGTGTAGGATTCGCTGGGTTGAAGGGGAAGAACCACCCGATGAGCTTACTAGGACCCCTTCGGATGATGGCAGTGTCGACGATGGTGACGATGATGACAACGGTGACAATGAACACAACGAAGTCAACGGTGACAATGGTAACAATGTTAACAATGATGACTTTGATTTAATTTTACTTTAGGGTCTCAAGCAAGACTAGTCACCGTCAATATCAAGCAGATTGCAGAAGTATCAAAGGCCGTTCAAAGGTACTTTCAAGAAATATCAGTCCCAAATTCTAACAGGAACAGGCTCTCTACTTCATTCTTCCACTGCTTCCACTACTACTTGGGCCATACTTCGGGAATCTGCAAAGGCTAGGTGATAGTTTCGAACTCACCATATGAATACCAAAACGTTGATTAGAGTGTTCCACGTTGACGAATATATTCAACCTATATGTCGACAGAGCAAGGACTTGACCAGAGAGAAACTGTAGATATGAAGCCATCCAGAGAATATTCCACTTTTCCGGTATATTAGAAAAGTAGTAAAATAACAAGAACCAATTTACTTACCATATCAGTTCACCTGACACGGTGCCGGCGACAGACTTCACACACTCGAAGATGACAGCGACGACATTGGAGAATATATCCCCAATGCCTCTGTTCACACATCTCGCATTCCAGTTCAAGCTCGCCATCACCAAAGACGCGCTGAAATTTGCCTGGGTGCTCGCATTGATCTTGGTCGACCAGGTCTTCTCGGATCTGCACGAAACGGCGTTGCCTTTCCCGAGGATCCAGGGGATAATCCGCCTCTCTGTCAACCACCTGCTCAGCCCTCCGGACTAAGTTTAATTCGTCCCACCGGTCACAGGAACATGACTTCCATCGCTTGCTGCAGAGGTAGCAAAATTCGGCACCGCATTTGCATCTAGTCTTTTTGTCAATCATGTAAAACATTGCCTCTAGATAGTAATCAGATTCTCACGTCATATGGTAGCAGCCTAGGTCCAATTCAACCATGGCTTTGCATTTGTAACAGCGCTGCCAACCTTGATTTGTGGCCAGAGACAACGTTGCTTGCAGGGCAGGGTCAGACGGGCAGTCATTGCGATGATACTCATTTTTGCACAATGAGCAAGTCTTCGACCCGCACCCATCACACGTTGCCTTCCCAGAGAATATGTTTTTGGGAGGAATGAATTTTCCGCAACCGGTACAGTATGTCCGGTCCTCCGTGTAATACTCAACCTCGGTGGCCCGAAACTCCTCCAGCATGGGAGGAGACAGAGCCCGAGCGATGAGAGACGAAGGGATATTTATACGGCAGCATCGTGGAGGAAACAAGGTATGATCTTTGATGGCTCGTAGGAGAAGGCCCTCCAGGCAATGGTTGCAGTAGCAGTGCTTGCATGGTAAATGAACCGTCTTGTGTTCGTGGTATTGGTCCAGGCAGACACAGCACTGGTACTGCTTGGAGGATAGCGTATCCAGCTGTTTCCTCTGACGCTTTGTGTAGCTAGACGGACCGGCAAAATCTCCTAAATCGTCCGAATCGTCGGTTCTTGGATCATCAAACGTAACGTGAATCCCGTACTTGGCCTGCAAGTAACCCGAAGCATCGGTTTCTGTATACGGCGGAGGCGCCTCAGTGCACAGAGAATCAGAGTCCGAATCAGCGGCACGAATTCGCTGGGCCAACAGCCAATCCTGGTTGATCTGGCTGTCCTTTAGAGTTATATCCCGAATGGCTTGCGCATCCGTGTCAACGGCACGGGCCATACTGTGGGCAATCACGGAGTCACGCAGATAATCCAAGCGTGCTTGGATCTCGCTTCGGAATTCTTCATATGCCAAAACAGTGTCCGGGGGACTGTGCATTGGGTGTTTTCCTTTCTGGATTCCATGGTCGGAATCGATTTCGTTCAGTTGCAGGACCAAGAGGTTTATTTCGTCTTCAAGATGTGCCGGGGCGGACAGGCATATAGGTGACTTTTCAGCTCTCATTATTATGATCACAGTAGTAGTAGTATTGAAGATGAGGTCTTTTTGAGGTTTTACTCTTTTACAGGTGTTCGGCAAACGCAAAGTTGAAACAAAGGAAGAAAAGACATGAAAACGGATTTATCACTGATAAGATAACCAATTTGCACTAGCCTTATTGGGCTAGTGTGGTTATTGACACTTCAAAGTTCACGCTAACCATTTTTGGAAAGCATCGACAGCCCAGGGCCGTGCGGCGTGCGGGCGCATGCGGGCGGGGCGACGAGCCTGGGCCGGGCGCGCATCGGCGCGACCAGGAGTCCAACTCCAGGACGTCCGGTTATTATTGCCCGCCCTTTTCAGACCTCTCTCTTTTCATTTCATACACCTTAATTCTCGTTACAGCCGCCGACGGCCGACCCTTTTTGCCCAGCTTCTGGGCGGGCGTTGTCAATGCCAGATATAACTGACTCGCCCTTCTTATCGCGGTACCATACTGCAAGCAATGTTGCCCGGCTTCCAGAAGCGATTCGGGCAGGTCGGTTTCGTGACCTGGATTATGACGGTGTTCAATTGCTATGACCGTGACGGCGTGCATAGTTATAATGTTGCTGGACGGACCGCGACAGTCCTCACGCAAAGACATAGTCTACGTATTAAACGCGAGATTCTGAGGTGCATTGGGTTCAACCCGTCAACGAACCCTAACCATATTAATCATTGACTACTCATTCATCTCCAATAACCATCCATTCATCCTCACCATCCATCGACTCATTCACATCCAACATCCACGTCCAATACCTCGAATGACCTTTGAGTCCTCGCATTGGAGCCTTGCGCTTGGGATCTGACCTTGGTCATTTGTCGATACGTGGAAACGAGGCTGTGCCGTGAATGCTCAATCAACGTATGAGAATTTCATATTCAATACTGACATATGTTCCTGCTGCTGTGAACATTGCCATCTGACCTGGGTTTGCTTATCGTGGCTATATAAAGTAGAGGAGTACTCCTCTCCTAGGTTGACACTTCCTTTTCACATCTTCAGCTGTCATCTTGACGCGCCGTCGCTAATCAATACTGATATTTAAGCTTTCAATTGGCAGAATGTGTTCCACCGCGACTACTCGTCTATTCCGCGTCGACTATGGAAGCGGGTTCTTCAACACGCACTACCAAATTGCCACCGCCAATAACGTGCCCCTGCTGTTTTGCGAGACATCGACCTATACTTTCGGCAAGCCTGATATTATTCTCCACGCAGGAAGTAGCAAGTATGGTCGTACTGTCGGCTCTGTCAAAATAGGAACCTTCGGCAGTTTCAAAATAAATATCACCCGCGGCAACAAACACGAAACCATGACAGATGAAGGAATCTTCCACTTTAGGTATCGTTGGTCAATGGCCGTACCGTGGACCTCAGATGCACGCATGGAACGACGACAGTTCTTGTGGAAGAAGACCACCAGCACCCAAGCTGTTCACGCTCATGCATCCTTCATTCCAAAGTCAAGTTTGAAGTTGGTGGAAGAGAAGACCAATCGCGTCATCGCGGTGTTTACTCATAAGTCTCAAGTTCGCGGCAAATTGCAAATTAATGTGTCTTATGGGGAGGGATTTGATAATATGATTTTTCTTACCCTCATGGGACTGAACGTGGCTCGGTCGAGGAGAAATAGCGCGGCAGGGGGAGGAGGTGGTGGTGCTGGATGTGGAGGAGGTGGTGGTGGTGGTTGTTGAAGAAATGACATTGGCGTGTTCCACTCAGCTGGCCCCGACGATGTCGAACCTGTCGATTGAACCTGCCTGGGACGGAGTTGTACGGCTGTCGGGAGGGGGAGTCCACTCTAGCGGTGACATGACTGAAGAGCCATCTTACAAGAGCTTCGACTGTTTTTGGTCGGAATTGTACAGAGAATCAGCAGTGATTTGTTTACGTGTCCATGAAGATAGAACCAGACCTCTATATTCAAGACGCCAGTCCACTGCATAGCAGTATACCAATTACTTAGTATAGTAGTGGTATTACCAAACAACGCCTCAAAATCAAATATCAATCCCTAATTACCGTAACCTCTGTCGTCTTCTGAATTTTCATCCCATTCCCCTTCCCCTCCTCCAAATCAAACGGATTCGGACCCCCATGAACATGAATAGGAGCAGTACTACCATGGCTATAACTCGAAAGGTTATCATAATCATTCCGACTCCGAGAATGCCCGGTGATATTATTGCCATGCTTCCTTGATTTCAGCGATAGCGATGGGAGCTGGATTGATTTGAACCGTAACGTCCTCTGTTTGCTGGAATGGTACCCGGTGCTGCTGTTGTTCTTGCTGCTATCGTTGTATGGTTGTTTTTGGAGCCAGAGGAGGGCCGGGCGGAGGGTTGGGAGGGATGCGCAGATTGTTATTACGTACATCTGTCGTTAATTAGTTTTTTGTTTTGAGATCTATTGTGGCGTCGATAGTGCTCACCTCGATTCTGGTAAAAGAGTGCCGTTGTCAGTAAGTACTAGACTCAAGGTAGGGCTTGTGATACTCACGTGTACCATAGGGTTATGGGAGCCCAGGACCCTGTTCGAATTAGTTAGATGAATTCACCAGAGCAAGGGGAGGAAGGCGACAATACATGTAATGTCATTCTGATCCGGGAGTCGTTGTAGCAGAAAACACTTGACGGTTGTTGCTGCTGATGCGCTAGATGCTGTTAACAGTCACTTTAGACCCGTTTTGTTTATATGCACTCACAGAATACCAGCGCCCATTACCAGTATAATGGTTAACTTGAGCTTCAGCGGTAGCCGTACAGACCAGAAGATGAAAATCGGAAATATGGCGAGGACGAAGTCGGTAAAGGCATTGTACGCTGGCATCAAAAATTCAGAAACAACGCCGACACAAACCAAGATCGGAGGACAAGGTCGACGTACCACCATGAAGCATCACCATAGCGAACTGCGTCATCAACCCCATGCAACGCCCAGGAACGTGCGGATTCCAAATACTCTCGGGCGGAATACAGAACCCTATAACCGCGATAATGCACAACACATTGACGACTATCGAGATGAACGATAACACGTAGAGAAACCACCGATGCACCTTGGTGGCGGTTTGGCCCATCACGCGGAGCAAAAATAGGGCCACCGAGAGCTTCCCCGCGGTCGTACTAACGCACATGAAGTTGGGGGCGAGGATGGTGTACTTTGCGGCTAGGATGCGGTCACGCTCGGTGGATATGGTGTCGAAGTGAAGGCCTAGTCCGTGGTGAACGGCAACTTCGGCTAGGGCTGAGCAGACAATCGCGTTTACCTTGTTTATTAGTTTTCATTGTTAGATGTAAAATAGATGTAGAGGGCTGCTACAGACTCACCAATGCAAACACGATAAGGTGGTCGTCGGGCCCCGTGCGGCGCATTAGGTACGTCCTTGAGAACATCCGACAACCCACAACTATCGTGGCTAACGGGCCCAAAATACAGGTGACCGTCGTGAGGTCCCTGGGGTGTTTCATGGCGTCTGCCATGGTGTACCGTACCGTACAGTGTCAGTCGGTAGTACCTCAGGCTCTGCTTGCCATGGATGAGGATGGGGAGTGGACTGGATATTGCTTGGAACCTGGGTACCGCGGTGTATGGAGTAGTGCACAGAGTATAAAAACGACACCCAGGTCAAATAAGGTTCCGTGGGCCAGACCATGGCTCGTACTCTTTAAATGTCTGGATCCCCTTCTCCACGCTCGGTAGTTAGTTGTCATGTCCCATATTTTTTCCTGGGATCGGCTAGGAGCCACAAATCTGGGGATCGGAGAATCTATTTAGGAGGCGTCAAATAGATCCAGATAATTGAAGTTATTTTCTTTGTGTCTGCCGGATTATCATTGCCATCTTGCCACGGAAATGACCTACCTCCTGAGAATCGTTGTACCGGTAGTGCGTATTTGATCCGGAAGTCAGGGGTGTCTGTATTCCATTGGTATTTCTCTGCCCTATGCAGGGCCACAGGCAAAGTGATATGTTCCAAGACTCCAAAGTTCCAAACATCGCGAGGAGCTCTTTGCCATTGTCTCTAGCGGTTGCAATGTAACTTCACCCTGTCAGCTTAAAAAGGCAAGAGATGCGGTGAGCTGATCATTGTCACTTAGGGCAACTGATCGCTAACCCGCATCTCCCGCATCTAACGGCTGTATGGGCCCATGGAGAAGTGGAGAAGAGCCAATATTTATCGGCTCGCTGATCGGAACAGATAGCACGTTTCAGATAGCATAGCTCCGACCCGGTAGCCTAAATTAAGCAAAATAAATTAGCAGAAGCTTGATATATAGCTGACGAATTCGCAATCGCAAAATTTCTGCCTGCAATAGTTTTAAGATAAGTCCTGCCATCATGTCGGAGACTCAAGCCAACAGCCTGCTCCAGCAGCTCAATCAACAAGTGTCTACTTTCAACACGGATTCCTCCGAAGCTAATCGTCTGGCCATTATCCAGCGTGCTCGCGATCTCATTGGAAAGTACCAAACGCCTCAGGAGTCTACCTTTGATCTTTCGTATTCGGTATGTTGCTCCTTGTCCCGAGAGTATAGGTATTTGCGTACATAAGCTGACATCTAGCCAAGCCAACTCATTTCCTGTGCGTCTTCATCGCAATCGATCTTGGTATATTCAGGACTCTGGCCAGCAGCAATGGTCCCGTTACTCTTCAGGATTTAGCCGCGGTGAAAGGGGCAGACCCGGTGCTTGTTGGTGTGTTCATCCATATTAGGCCGACCTTAACATGCTATTAACAAGCAATTCGTAGAACGCGTTCTGCGCATTCTATCAGCAATTCGCTATGTAAACGAAGACGAGGCCAAGCTGTTCAGCGCCAACAAAATGACCAGAGAAATGTCCACCCGATTAGCCGAGGGACGAATCAAGTTTATGTAAGATTTCACCTCACCTTAGTCACCAAATTACACAGCAGTCACTGACATTTAGAGCAGCTGGTTCGGCATGCCCACCCTCGCCAGAATCCCCGAATACCTCCGACGGACCGGCTTCAAGAACCCCGAAGGCGCGACCGACACCCCCCTAAACCTAGCCGAGAACACCCCGAAAACTATGTGGGAGTGGTACTCCTCGGACCCGGAGCGATTCGACGCCTGCAATACATTCATGGAAGGCGATCGGGGTAGTCGACCCAGCTGGCTGGATTGGGTCCCGGTTAAGGAGCGCGTGGTCGACGGGTTCGATCCTAGTCTCAATGCGCCGTTGCTCGTGGACGTTGCCGGTGGTCGTGGGCATGACCTCGATGCATTCCGTCGCAGATTCCCCGATGTCGGTCGTCTAGTTCTCGAGGATCAGCCGCATGTTCTTGGGGATGTGGGTGATCTTGATCAGTCCATTGAGCGCGTCGGCATGGATCTCTTTGCTGAGCAGCCTGTCAAGAACGCCCGGGCGTACTTTACGAAACTCATCTTCCACGACTGGAATGACACCGATTCGAGGAAGATTCTAGGCAATCTTGCTGCTGCTATGAAGAAGGGGTACTCTAAGTTGATTATCGCGGAATTCGTCCTGCCGGATAAGGACTGTCCTTTGCTTCCTGCCCAGTGGGATTGGGAGATGATGGTGTTCTGCAATAGCATGGAGCGCTCGCGTGCTCATTGGCAGCAGCTGCTCGAGTCGGCGGGGTTTAAGGTGCTTAACTTTTATTATCCTCCTGGAGATGGCCAGGCTATTATTGAGACGGAACTGGCATAGAGGCTTGTTTATCCGGCTTTATAGGCATTGAAATATATATAGACAACCTAGACACGCTGGCGGTTTAGTCTTTTTGTGGCGCGACTCGCGACGACCTGTGTGGCTCGGGTAGACCGCACTGTATATGTTCGTTAATGAGGAATGCCATATCAATGACAGACTCAGAATAGCGTCCTCTCGCTCCTTGAATATCTGGTAGGCCGCAAAGCCTCCGTGTTCAAACATTGCAGTAAGAAGTCGAAACGTAGTAAGTTATTCTCGCAGGAGACGTAATGTCGGCTGGATTTCGGACACTCCGCCATACATAGAGCTCTGGTCCCGCGGACCGGGTGAGCCCGAGTGGTAATTTGATATAGGCATTAAATAGCGCTCGGCGCAGCTCCAGCCGAGCTACGCCTACCAAGAAAATACCTTCACCACGTCCTACAAAGCTGCAGGATCCGGACACGGAGACTTCGCGGCCTACCAGAGTTTCAAAGAACGGATTTGCACCTGATATTCGCGGAGTCGCCACCAAATTGTGGTCAGGTCAGTGAGTGACATGAGCAGGACGCTGATCACTGGGACCCGACATGCAAGGGCCTTCGACACAGATGACAGATGGTCCATGACTCCATGGACGTGCTATCCTGACATACCCACCTTTGGGAATCGCGCGTTCCATAGACCTCCGCGGCGTTGGTCTACCTAATCATGGTAACGTTGGAGGCTTGTAGCCTCGCCTGGCAGTTCGAGGATCCGGCTTTACCAGATCTGAGATCACTGATCAATACCACGTTGGATACAAAGAGCAATTAGTGCCAGGGTCGATTATGAGCAGAACCGGAAAAACGTCTCCGGGGTCGTCGGCACCGTTGATCTTGACAGTGGACACCCACCCGACCCAAGATTAGCCGAGCTGACCCTACCGGTGGAGTACCGAAGTCAGCTGACCCACAACATAAAAGATAAGTTGACTTCCTCCCGTACTCCGTGAGTCCGTACGAACACCGTCGTACAAGATGTCAACCGAGAACTTCATCCAATTGAACGAAGCTGCAAATCAACTATACAACCCTCTTGAAGATCAGCTCCTACACGACTACCATCACCATGAACCTGAGGCGCAATCGGTATAATCCTCACTTAGTTCATGAGATGTTGACCGTTTGCTCACTATTATAGCTACAGGATGAACTGCGTCTGCCGTTCACGCAGTTGACTGATGGCCACTTCGGAGTCCGTACGGTGGGCCTTGAATATGTATCCCATGTTCCAGAATACCCATCGACACACCCTAATGGGTATACATATGTCGTGAATACGCGGCATATGCCCGTCGAGGCAATCAACCAAATCCACAAGTCGGTATGTATTGACATGTACTTCTTGAGCACCTAGCTGAGCACGAGTTGATACCCGTCCACAACCAGTCCCAGTATTGCAAACGTCAAATTCATTCTCCGCGAACAGTGCATTCTTCATTCTTGAACGGTAGAGTTAAAAAGTATCGGTATAGATGCTCTGGGGTAATGGCTTGCCAATATCTGGCAGACGATCTGAAATTCTTCCATCACCAGGAAGTCACCGAAGCAACATGGGGCCGTCTTGAACAGATACGAAACGCAGTGCCTCATCACAAGTCTGCGTGTTGTGACTCTGTACATCTAACAGGCACACGACGCACAGAATGCAGTAAGAACTGATTCCAATTTACCTGTTAACGCATGACGCTAACGACCAAGTGCCAAAGCCCGTAGACACTTACATGGTCTTGGGAAGCTTGAAAGGAAGACTTGTGGCGTGATATTCACTATACTAATACCACAGGATCTACAATTTAGCTATGTCACCATAACTTCTCATGGTATTCATACTCATCCTCCTCCACCTCCCTCCAAAAGCCCAATGGACACACTGGAAGATGCTGTGCAAATCGTGCGCAATATCGAAAATGGGTTGAGTACTGCAGGCTGTATGTAAACTCCGACACGGACTACTTGCTGCCTATTTGCTTGATTCATGCTAGTGGAAGTCTTCTTGTTATTGACTGTCTATCTAGCACCATACCTATTGAGTCCGCAACTGAAGGAGTTTTGTGCACAATATCAATCTCAGACAATTGCAAATATGGACAAGCTCGCTGCTGTCATTCTAAAAGAAAGACTGTTCAACTTTCCTGAAGGTCGCGATTTTGACAGAGTGGTTGTCCTACGTCGGTTCGATCAGCAATCACCAAGGGTAAGTGGCATCCAGGGTGTCCAGTGATGCTGATTGCTAACTGGTCCGCACTGTATTCGTCAGCCCTACATTCAACGCATTTTCAGTGATGAATACGGGGTGATGGTTATTTGCTGCTTCAAGGAACAACTGCAGCTTCTTTTGAACCTTACATCTATTGAGATGGACATTTTCTTTAAGAGGTTTCATGAACGGCAGCTTAATGAGGTTGTTTTTGCTACAACGCTACCAGACCATGGAAAAAGTAAGAGTCCGGTAAATTGTTGAGTGGTCGTCTGTCATATATACTAACGTACTCATAGTTATGACGATATTGCGTGTCTTTCTCAACAGTGAGAGCAGTCAAATGTACTATATGATGTTTAAGAGGGTGTTCCAATTGGTGAAGGATCAAGCTGGACAGGATATTCAGTTTCAGCACCTTCATTCACATGGCATACGCGCTGTGGCGGCAGACATGGATAAAGGGCAATTGTCAGGTAAGTTGCTACTAGTTAGCCGAGGAGCAGTTTGTATCCAGTTATGAAGTCGTCACTAATCTGTGCTTCTACAGGTCTTGGCCATTACCTTCATGATGTTGATGAGCAGCACCGGTCCTGGGATTGGCAATTACGGAATGTTATCATCTTCTCTCGAGCTCACTTTCATAGGGGGGTTTATGCAATTACAGGAAACCACAATGATGATTCTGAGCTGCGCTTCCGTATGCTAAGCCTCCTTACATCAGAGTCTGCAGAGGATTATTTCCGTCGGTGTGATCTTATGATTGGTATAGTATTAATCCCTTACTAGGTAAGGAATAGCACCACTGACTATGTTTATCTAGAGCGTGAGGAACAACACATTAAGAAATGGGCAATTCATAAGCGAAACCCTGTCATTGCAGCCGGAATCAACCCTAATTGCTCACTTATGCCTAATGATGTCTATATGGACACCCAGAACCATACCCACAATGTTGACGAACAGACCCAACATAAGCCACCGTGTCGGGATCTTGCTGGTTTACTTTTTTGTTCAATTACAGAGTGAGTAAACATCAGATAAACCAGTTGACGCCCATGTAGTATACAATCGGTGACCGCTGACTTTTCCCTCCCACCATAGAAGTAGAAGACAGGATCTCCATGATTTTGATGAGTATGGAGCGCGCTTAGGACTGTCAATAGATAATCAGCGGCGTATTACTAGTGTCTCGAGCAACAATGGCTTGAGCAACGGTGCTTCGAGTTATGGCGGCATTGAGCTTTTTCCCAGAGGTAACCAACCCACTGTGCACTGGCCAACACCTTCTGCGAGATTGATTGGTAACTAAGCATTTACCAGATGCACCTAAGCGAAAGCGACAAGATGAAGCAGAGGAAGACGTTGATGACGTATTGGAACGAGCATCATCGACGGGCAGGGTTTCTGTCCGACAGAGGTCCAGGTCAGGGTAAGCTCTATTTATGATGACTGGATATGATACGGGGATAATTGGTGACGAATCCATATAGATCACGCGAAGACCAACTTTCACTCAGTCCAGGTCAGGAAAACGGCTCACCATTTGTGAGAAGTCAATCAGTCAGGTATGTAATGCTCTAATACGTATGTGACTAAGGAGATGTAACTGGTAGCTAACCATCAACTAGCCAAGCAAACTCTCCACAGCGGCACGAAACTTCGGATCCAAAGGAGAGACAGCAACAAGAGCAAAATATAGATGTTGAAGAAACAACTTTTGAGTTAAAAAGGGAGGAACTGCGGCTTCGCCGGGAAGCCGTTGAGATCAAAGCCCTAGAGCTGGATAACTTCCAGAAACAGCTCAAGCTACAAGAAAGAGCACGGGATATGCAAATAGACCTCAAGTCTGCTTTTCCTTTTTGAAATAATTCAGCCAGTACCGATGGTATGTACATACCCGTCTAAGTTGTTTCTCACGACGACTCAATATTACTTTCTTGACAGCAACCGCAGACACCTAAACTGTTATTGCGGTTGCTAGATGGCCAGTCTCAATGACTTATAAGCCAGTATAGGCATTGCACTGACTGCCTGAGTATGATACGTATGCGAAGGAGGACAGTCGTAAGTAAATTAGGGTTAATAGTTAGGGTTATCTACGAAGCCAGCGATTTCGGTCTCACATGACGTCACCAGTAAAATTACACTCATCCAATACAGAAGGAGAAAAAAATTACGTCCGTATTCGGAGGAACCATCAAGAGCAACATCTCCATCTGCCATCTGCTCCCAAACCCAACGATGCCACCAGCACTGGAGGAACACAGAAAAGACACAGAATAAAAAATGGCCACAAAGAAACACCCCAGATCCGCCATCATCCTGTACGGATCCGAAACGGGCAACGCCCAAGACGTGGCCGAGGAGTTGGGTTCGATGGCGGAACGCCTCCATTTCATGACTCAGGTGCTTGAGATGAACAGCGTTGCAGCGGTATGGAGCAGCGATCTCGATATTGTACGGGTCACAGTCACTGACAGTCTGCATCTAGACGTCACTTGCATCTTATACATTTGTCGTCTTCGTCATCTCGACGACCGGCCAGGGTGACCTGCCTGGGAATGCGAGGAAGTTCTGGAAAACCTTGCTGTTGAAGAAACTCCCCGAGGCGTTCCTGAATGGGGTGGAGTTTGCTCTTTTTGGGCTGGGGGATAGTTCGTATCCTAAGTATTACCGGCATCCCTCTTTTGTCTTCTGTTTTTTGTTTCCGGATTCTTCTGACGGTAACACAGGTTCAACTGGGCTGCACGAAAGCTGCATAAACGCCTACTTCAGCTAGATGCAAATGAAATTTACCCGATTGGGGAAGCCGATCAAAGACATCCAGAGGGGTATGCTGTGGTCTTCATCTGTCATGGCATAAAACCAGTGATGCATGCTAAAACACGAATGATACCAGGCTAGAAGGCACGTCCATACCGTGGGCTACCGATTTCAGGAAGCATCTGCTAGACCGGTATCCGCTGTCTCCAGGTCAGGGTCCTATACCGGATGACGTGCAACTTCCCCCAAAATGGGTTCTTCAAGTAAAGGACGTGGACTGGCTTGAATCCACGGGCCCTCCTGGACAGCAGCAGCAGCAACCGCAGCGAGTACGTCGTCAGCTTGATTACGACGTCCGGCCTCTTCCCGATACCTTCACAGCAACACTGGTCCGGAATGAGCGAGTTACCACTGCAGACCACTGGCAGGATGTTCGCCACATAAGCCTAACGACTCCAGAACCCCTAACATACGGCCCCGGCGATATGCTCAACATTACACCCAAAAACCTCCCGGACGACGTCCAAATCTTGATTAACCTGATGAACTGGAACGAACACGCCGATAAACCCGTATCCCTCATATTCAACAATAATATCAACGATAATAAGAATAATGCTAATGATAATACCCTCCCACCACCACAACCCCCTGTCCCGAACCTCCAGAACCACCCTAATCTAACCCTCCGCACCCTTATATCAGACTACTTTGATCTGCGAGGTATCCCTCGTCGCTCATTCTTTTCCACAATAGCGCATTACACGACAGACTCGATGCAAAAGGAGAGACTGTTGGAATTCACGAATCCCGTGTTCGTCGACGAGTTCTGGGATTACACCACCCGTCCACGGAGAAGTATCCTGGAAGTTCTACATGAATTCCACACGGTACGAATCCCATGGGAGCACGTCCCATCCGTCTTCCCAGTAATCAGAGGACGACAATTCAGCATAGCCAGCGGGGGGATTCTCAAAAAAGCACGACGACCCCAGAAACAACAACAAGACACCACAAAAGAAAGAGAAACCACCCGACCAACCGACCAAAAAGAAGAAAAAGAAGAAGAAGAAGAGAAAGAAGAAACCAACTTCGACCTCCTAATCGCCATAGTCAAATACCAAACCATCATCAAACGCATCCGCGAAGGAATCTGCACCCGCTTCCTCTCCGTCCTCCAGCCGGGGAGTACCCTCCGCGTCCAACTGCAACGAGGCAGCCTCGCCCCGTCCCCACAGCAACTCATTGGTCCCACCATTCTCATCGGCCCCGGGACCGGGATCGCACCATTACGGTCGATGCTGTGGGAGAAGGCGGCGATTGTGGAGGCGTATAAACAGAGACTTCAGGTAGCTCATTCCCAAGCACAGTCACAAAACGAAGACGGAGGAGACATGCCGCTTCAAATCCCCGCAACGACCCTTCTCTTCGGCGCTCGGAATCGCTCGTCTGATTTCTTCTTCCATGCTGAATACCAGCTCTTAACTCCCCTGATCAATCTAGCCCTCCACACTGCGTTCTCGCGGGATCAGCGCGGGAAGGTCTACGTGCAGGATCGCGTTCGAGAGAATTTTGCCGCGTTCTACACCATTCTCTGTGAGCTAGGTGGGTCGATTTTTGTCTGTGGGTCGTCCGGGCGTATGCCGGAAGCTGTTCGGGAGGCGCTGGTTGAGTGTTTTCAGTATGGGGGTGGGTTTGGTCGGGGGGAGGCTGAGGAGTATCTGGTTGGAATGGAGAGGTCGGGGAGGTATAAGCAGGAGACTTGGTAATCTAATGTTTATTATTGGAAGTGATGCATCGATTCTAGGCCTGTCTTGAATAAAATGAACACATTTTTATAATACATGCCCAGATCTATTCTATATCTATCCTCCATCTGTTCACTTTCTATTCATTATACCAATCCACGGCCGAATAAACAATCCCGAACAGGATTCATCCCTGGTGGGATGGAGAGCAGTTGGATGCTCTGTTACAGTCCTAAATACCATGCGCACCGGCAAACTGAGCAGCCGCGCAAGATACGAGATAAGCTGTTGGATGCTAATCTCTCTGACTGTTGTTGAAGTAATGAGAAAAGTCGCGCGCCCCTTCAGCTGATTATTGAAAGCCCGGATGGCGTCTCCTGAGCTCGGAACCGGAAGACGGAAAACAATAAAACCGGACGCGTGCGGAAGAGGGTACGCGGGGGTATCTGGATCGGCTGCAATTACTGCGCTCTGATCAAATACTTTTCCTGACTGTTTTACCAAGCTGTGATATCCTCGACCTCGGCTTCACCGAAGACACTGCTCTTGGTCAGGTTGTTGACTTTGTCAACAACTTCGCCGCCACCGGGTTGAGCCATGATGTCAGGGAGGACCTCCCGAAGGAACTCAATGATGTAGCGATTGACCTGTTCGAACTGCAAGAGGAAGGCATCGTGGCCTTCGGGGCTTTCAATTCGCTTCAACCTCGAGTCGGGAATTCCCGCTGCAATCTCCTTTTGCTCCTCGAAGGTGAAAAGACCGTCACTTTCAATTCCAAGGACCAGAGCGGGTTGCTCAATCTGCGACAGCGCCTGCTGTACTGGGTCCTCCTCCGATGTGGCATCAGCTCGGTGTCTCGAAACGTCATGCGTGTCGAGTTTGCGGGTTATGGCAATGTAGCAATTTGCGTCATATCGCTTCACGAACTTCTCACCCTGATAACGAAGATAAGACTGAGCAGAGAAATAAGTCGGAGGCTTCTTATTGGAGCTCGTGCTGGGTGCGGTGAAGGTCTTGGTCCCAGAGAACTGCGGGTCCATATACTGAACTTCGGGATTATTCGCGTTCGCCTCAGCTTGGGGACGAGGGCGCGGTTCGCCTTTATGACCATCGTTATTAACGGCCCAGTGCTCATTTGGAGGCGTGGGAACTCTTGGCGAGCCGTTGATATTCTGTCGCTTGGACGGATCTGGTACATTTCTTCCGAATCGCGACTCGAACGAGTTGCGGCTTCGGTAGGTAAGCAGAGCCGACATGCGAGCAGCTCCTAGTCCGGTAGTCGGGGGATCATCGAACGAATAATATCCACACTCGTACTTGGGATCACTGTAGATGCTCTGCCTCTGTGCCTCTCCCCAACTTATACACCACGCAGAATGACGAGCCGAAGTAGCGATGGGAATGATGGATCGTACGTAGTCTTTACCGAAGAAGGCGTATTCCAGCGCAAGCATACCACCCATGGAGCCACCAACAACCGTAGCAATCTGCTTCACACCCAAATCGTCCAAAACAAGTTTGTGAATACTGTTGCGGTCATTAGTGAATTTTTTCTAGTACCCCTAGTTGATCCCCGAGACTCCAATATTCCACTTACTTAACATCATCCCGAATGGTCGTAAGCGGAAATTCAGGTCCGTAATATCCCTTCTCCGCATCACCGTCCTTATACGTAACGGCGCTTGCACTTCCATAGGGACTTCCCAGACTGTTCAGACAAATGACGAAAAACCGCGACATATCAAACGCCTGTCCGGGACCACCCAGCAACGGACCCCACCAATCCGCTACGTCCGCACTCCCGCTCAACGCATGACAAATGACCATGGCATTGTTACGGGCAGGCGACAATTTACCGCGCGCGGTGAAGGATATGGGAACATTGTGAAGGGTTACCCCGGACTCCAACGTGAAGGAGGGGATGACGACGGTAGTCTGGTCTGTTATGAGTTTCGAGTAGGGATTTTCGGGTTGGGAAGCGAGTCTCTCTACGGGATTTAGTAGCTGATCAAGCAAAATAGTTGGGGGAGTACTGACGGAGTTGTCCAGAGGAAGAACCGGTACTTCCAGAGTCAACAGACATGATGTTGACTCTTTTGTTGTATAGCAATATGAAGAGAGAATGAGTTTTTTAAGGTTTGATGCTGGGATTCTGAGTCAGAAGAAGAAGGTTAAGGCGGTGTAATAATAGCCGGCAGAATAGACCGCTTTGGAAATCAGATGACCAATCAAAGCCCTAGTCTGAGCCTAGGATTTTAGGGTTGCGACTTGCATTTTGAGTCAAAATTCAAACGTTTTTCATTTCGATCCATCCTTCATCATCCCCTTCGAAGCTCCCGTCGACATATCCTATGTACATATATAGGAATGACGCTATCTTGCGATATGACTGAGTGGAAAATTCTCCATCACTTTTGAAAACCATCCTGGCTTACCTTCTTGGTACAGTCTCATGGCCGTTGCTAAATACTGCCTCTGGGAATCTCGTAACGCCGACGATAAACTATACCCCTCTTTCAATCCCCGTCGCCTTTCTCCATCTGCTACTGCTGCAATGTACTCTTCCCGATCCACAAGTCGCTGTCTGACATCTGCATCCTTTGGAAGACCGTCCTCATCGTAGTTCCATGGTACGTCCATAGCGGGCGGGACCATATAAAGGGTCAATGGGAATTCGCCTGATATTTCCCATGGGCCCGCAAAGGCCCCTTCCCAATCGATAACTCCAAGTAGGCGGTATCGGTCGTCGAATATTATGTTGTTATGGCCGAAGTCGCCGTGGCATAATGGGAATGGACCCTCGTTACGAATGGATAATCCCCCTGCTAAATCGTAGACCATTTTCTTGAAAGACAAAGCGGAGGCTGATACCTCGTCGGTGAATGGTCCAGCGGCTTCTCTTACTTCATCTTGAGATAAGCCAAATTCAACTTTAGCAGACCATGCCCTGAAAAACTCGGCAGCTGTTTCGAAAGGGCCGCCTAGACCTGATATGGGGCCTTGCCTATACGAGCCATCATCATTTATGCCGGTGATTGTCCCAATTTTGGGTAGCTGAAGTCCCGACAATTCGATCTGTGATGTTTTTAGAGCACGGATCAGTATGACATTCCACAAAGACTCCGGGCGTTGGTACAGCGTACTTGTATTTCTGCCATCTCCGCAAAGACGGACGTCTTGTTTTCAGAAGGGATTTGCATGTTTAAATCCATTCCCACGTTACCCCTTAGGCAGTCCATCAGCATAAATTGTGCGTTAACCCTAGGGTAGGGTTTGTCTTCGAAGGCATGGATCTGTGGAACCGGAATTTTGGTGTGCTTCTGGACCAGTCGAATTGCATTGTACTCCGTGTTCTCTGCACTGCTTGGACTGTTTATGGTCTGAAACAGCCCTGGCAGCCGGAGTCTTGCAACCCATTTGACTTGATCTGCGAATTCCACGATGCGGACCATATGGTTGTAACCAAGGCCAATATCGGGTAGCAGTTTGCATTCTATTCCATTTCGCTTTTCGGTCGCATAATCAATGAGCGAGTCCCAGTCTGTGGTTTCAAGAAATTTTTGTGCTCGTAAGCGTATTGCGCCTCCGACCGACGAGAAGTAGGACCACCTGTATCCAGAAAATGCGTCATCGCCGTCTCTCGGAATATCACCACTGCGAGGTATATTATGGGCAATTTCCAAACGAGCTTTTAGGGCACGGTAACTCAGGCAGAAGCGAGAAGGGTTGAATGTCTTCGCTTCAGAAAGCTAGCAGCGAATGAACTATATATATCGCCAGGCGGGGACATCACGTGTGTTTCCGTATCAGACGTCTATCTATTTATAGTCAATCAATGATGATAATGAAGCACGCTAAAGGACACTGAAATAAAAGGATTGTCGAACGGTGCTGTGACTGCAGTGCACCAGTGGGCACCCTGAATTCCTGATGCCTCAGATATCAGGTACCTACCTATCAGGATGGGACCCAGCAGCCAATCGGAAGGCTTTACGAGAAATGACAGGTACGTACACAAGATAGGGCTGTCCTGGATGAACTGTAAATCAACTGGTGAACTATCCCTCACCCCCCTGACTCTTTTACCCCTACAACATTACCACCCCGGGGAAGTCACAGACCCAGACTTTGAAATACACTTCAGTTCGGTCACCTCGCCGAGGAGAGCTACAAAATTGAATCTGAAGGAGTGAAGATATGATATAGGTATCATTCATGAACAGAGTTGAAGCCAGGTAAGTGACTCGAAGAAGCGAACATTAAAGGCAGAGCCAGCCGCCGCTAGTGTACATTGATGTATTGACGGACGCTTGCATCCATGGAATGCCATCAAGGCAGCCAATTATTTGTCTCGCATCTTCTGAAATTTCGATTTTGGAATCACAAAACCTGCTCTGTTTGGTCGAATAACTTGACTACAGACAGTGGCCCACCTATTCATAACCTCCTCCTTATCCCAGGACTTAGGGAAGAGAATCAGAAAGTACGTGTTACCGTACACGTCCAACTTTCCCGCGTCGTAAACTTCGTCGCCAAGAGAGAGAAGCGTCAAAGACGACGGGTCTGTATCTGCACTGTGCAAGACCCATGCACAGTCGTATTGATGCAAGAGCTGGGCTCTTCTGATATGCCACGTCTTCTGAGATTCCTTTTCCTTTGGGCGGATGCTTTCTAAGAACGGGAAGATGGAGGCTAGGGTGGGCATTCCGAAACCTGGTTCTGTTAGGAGTGTGCTTTTCGAGAGTTCGGATTCGACATATCATACCAGTGGGTCGATTCGAAATTCTGAGAACAATCACTTCTAAATTAATACTATCATCTTCGGGTGTCCGACTGCAGATCTCCGCCACGGTATCAGGGCTAAGTTGGAGAGTCTCTGCAAGATGATGGCGGAAATCAAACTTCTCAGCACTTTTGAAAGCGTCAGCTATGACGAACATATAATACACTTGGAGTACATACTAACCGTCTTAGGACCGTTACATAAGCCTGCTCTTTCTCTAGGTCTTGGATATCTAAGAAAGGCCTGATCCGTTTCGGACCGCGGCAGGGCACGAAAGGCATGAACGTATAGGATGCCGAGAAGTCGTAGAGAACTGTGTCATAAAAGTCGTTGGGGAGGCGAAAGTGTTCTTCCAGGACATCACCATGAATAAGCCCCACAGAGTGTACGGACGTGATACGACGGAGTCGGTCGCCGAGCAAAGACTTGTACCAATCCAACTCAAATGAGCGAATTCCTCCCTCTTGTATAGCTCTGTTATCCCGTATTTCCTCAAGAAAATTGTTGACCACGCAGTCGAAAGGGCGCGTGGTTTCTGCTGCAAGTATACGCCTAGAGGCTAAGTCGGGGCGTACCATTTCCAGCACAACCGCTCGTTGTCTGAGTACACAGCTTCTAGGGTACTTATCGCGCGGAATGCCTGTGAGGACACCGAAATATCGAGGAAAGAGATTTTTATATTCATCTGGACAATGCCGCTGAAGGTGTTCATAGGCGCGAGCTTCAACCAGAAAGGAGTCTATTTGTTTCTGAATATTAGTAGGGTTGAAGCGATTGGTACGCTCTAAGCTGAAAGCCTTAATGTGCAGCTCTGCTTTCTCTATAGGGACATCCAAGTACTTCAGAGATTAGCAGTTATGTCAAACAATGAGCAGGGCACTTACTTACAGTCTTGGCCAGATAATCAGTCTTCGACTTTCCTTTCCGCACGGTAAGCAATAAGACCATAATCGTATGCGGTGGCGGCAGATCGACACGTAACTGGTGTCCTAAGGACCATGAACCATTGCATTCGAATCGTTGCAGCTGATCTTGGTTCTGAGGGGTTTGTCGAAACAAACGAACAATATGCCGCGGACAACCTTGGAAAAAGAATCTGGTCCATCCCTCGTCCATGTTGAATGACCTAGAGCTAGTAGCGAGTAAATGATTTTTGAGCAGGAACTGCGTCCAAACCGCTGTTATCGACCAAACAATCACGGATTGGAGGTTTTGGTGCTAAAGGGAGGGCTAGGAGTCGGACTGTAAGTTATAATCACTAGCAGCCAGGTAGAGTTGACCATGGTACTTACTATGCACTCGGAAGCCGATGGCCAGTTGACATGGTAATAGTCAAACCTGACCAGCTCTCAAAAGGACGAGCATCTGCCTCAACGAAAGTGAGATGGTTGACAATGCAAAGTAAGTGACGTTGAACAATGAACGGTTCCAATGCTTGGAAGCCTCTTTCGCCAGTCGGATAAGCGGATTATCCGGGAGGAAGATTTCTAGCCCTAAACCTAACCCGTCCAGGGTTCTGAGATTTATGACAGATCCATGGATACGTATACATAGTAGCAAAACCTCTGATACATAAAAAGCTGGCTATTGTTAACTTGGACAGTGGTTAATAAACCCCTACACTCTGACGTTCTCGTTTGAGGCCCGGGTGTGACCCTGATGCCAATTTTGCGTACGCAGAGAGATGACTGTTAAACCGGAAGACGGTTGAAATACTATCCTCGTCTGCGAGGCGTATGAAGGGACCTTAAAAGAGAAGATAGTCTTTTGTAAGACACTACCCGCGTGTTATCGACAGAGTCCCTCAACTGTCCCGGTGAAAAGAGGCCAAGCCACGGAGTCAAGTTCCAACTGGGATGTGTAAAAACGGGGAGACGAACCCGGGCCGACCCTGTGGGCCTGTGTACAAAAAATCAGGACGGTCGTCTTGGAGATGGTAGGAGAGCAAAGCAAACACCAAAAGTGGTCGTTGGGAAGGTTTCAAGGTATTCAATGTAGGGAGAACTTAAGGCGGGTTATCATACAAGTTCGACCGAGACGAGCCGAGGTACACGGGGAAGTGTACCGGCAGTTAGCTAACCCTAAGTAAACCCTAAACTGGGTTGGTACATAGGCAAAGTCAACTTTTACCCAAAGTAGTAAGATTGTCGACGTATGATATCATACCTAACGAAAGAGACGTCTACGGCAGCCCTTTACCCTGTACGGAGTACTGCTGGTACATACAATAGTGCTGTGCTCAGTGGAAAGCTATTCGAATGAATCGAGTCTTCGATTTACAATAGGTACTGCAAGTTTGCAATAAACATTAAACAAATTGTATGACAACTCTTAAGTACATACATGTACTGTACAATGATATTCTGGTATGGAGTATCATACTCCGTACACCAAAACAGATTGATTGGAAGAGACCAGCAGAGCCTCTGGACTGCCGGAGAATGCACACATATAATCCTTGTAGGCTTCAAGTTTGTACTTTATATTGAACTCCCCCATTTTGTCCAGTGTCCATGACAGCCCTAAGCCGACTTCTCCTGAACGTTGCCGATATCACCATGTACACAAACGCATGCAGAAACAGATCAACTGCTGCCCTGCTTCACTTCTTTTTCCTCGTATGTAGGAGTAGAATGCGATCTATTTGTCAAATCATGCCACGACATGGACAGATGCAGATTCAAATACAACAAGTATGTATGCTTCGACATGTTCCGAATTGCCCGAATTCGGCTCGTATGTAGATGCGAGAATGAGATGTCGCTTCGATTCGATGCTCGGTAGATCAACCGTAGATATGTCTGAAAGATGACAATATTAAGACAGACGAGAGAAAGTAAATGTATCGGACAGTAGATCTCCTCTCCTATCTCTGTTGGGAGACTGTACCGTACCGTGCTGTACTGAGAATCCGAGACTACCTAGCTTCGGAGCTAGGTAGTCAATGCGTTCAACCCCATCAAGTTCCCACTGCTGGAGGACGAATGGTGCCTCCTTCCGAAAGACGACGACAACTTGTCTAGCATTCGGTTTCTTCGTGTCTGTCTCTCACAGGCGTCCGCTGTTCCGACACGGACCGAGTTTGGTTCAGGGTACTCCTGATCGTTGGAACATGTACGTGCTACCTCGAGATGATCAGGAGGGGTCGTATCAAACTTGCTGTTAATGTCATTGGTGCTGAACTTTCTCGGTTTCGGTCTGGCCGATCGACGGGTATCTGACGTTGTTGCCATTGTGCTCTTGCTTCGTTTGGTGGCAGATGGTTGTACTTGGTTTCTCGGTGCCTGATATGTCGATTCACCATTCGTTCTGTGGTTACCGTTTCCGTTGACATTCCCAGAAACGGTGAGATTGGGACGAGTAATGTTCGTGTTACTCTTGACGGCGCCGGAATCGTCGCCCTTGAGTTGCCGATCTGAGCCATTTTCCTTCGGTTGATCACGGTCCACTGACAACGATTTGGGAAAGTCGAAGTTAAAATGCATGAAGTCGTTACCATCCACAGTGCTGTCGTCGGTAGATTGCAGGTTTCTCTGAAAACCATCCCCGTGAGTCGTTGTAAAGTCTTCCTGCGCGGTCACGGCATGCTTTTTGACAGTCCTATCATCCTTTCCAGAAACAGCAGCGGTAGTACCAATTTCCTCGCGAACTTCAGCCTCGTTAGGCCTACCGGTATCGTCTTGCGTGGTACCATCCTGCTTCACCTCAGAACCCTCAGTTTCACGCCGCTCAGTCCCATTCTGCGAATCATTCTTATTCTCCTCCTCCTCCTCCTCTCTTGGTCTTGGATGCTGAGAACCAGGCACGGGCTTCCCTCTATTAACACCAACACAAAGCAACTTGCACGCGTATTTTAAGTCTGCCTCCAATTCTGCAGGAATGGCTGGTCGGTCGGTTAAAGACGGGGAGGGTCTAGGGTCACCCGGGGTATCATTGAAGTGGTAGAAACGATTAGGATCAATAGGAGGGAATTTGTAGGGGTTTTTCTGTGCGGTGAAAGTATGGATTGATCAGTTATCAGATTGCAGTGGCACAAGGATGCGGTAAGGATAAGGATAAGGATAATGATTGATAGATTAAGGTTGTGACGCGTCATTATTACCGTTAGTTATCAAGCCAGCGATACTTACAGAAAGACTAAAAGGGAACCTTGAAGATCGTTTCTTCAAGCCATATCGCGATAGTGAGGGAGCCATCATGCTGACCAGCAGTAGGGAAGATGAAGGGATGAATGGATCAATATGGAGTGGAATGCTCTTGTTTTCTCAGTGCTCACAATGCCCAAGATGGATAGATTTACAGATCTCTATCCAAGATCAAAGAGCAAGGATGATATGCCATGCAAAGAGATGATGACAATGCTGGATGCTTTATTGGCAATGCTGATGGAAGGATTAGGCTAAGCTGGTACCTAACAGTCGCCACCTAACAGGACAGATCAGGACTCTATGAAAAGACGAAAGAATGAAAGAATAGAAATTCAAGAGAATGAAAGAAGAAGAAGAAGAAAAAGAGAAGTGAAACCAAGCACATGACCAAAACAGAAGAAGAAACTAATCACACTACAGACTCCCTCCTACTGCAGTCTGTACTGTCTTCTCCAGGCCGTTGGAATCCGGGGAAATCCATCCTAACCTCGTTTCCGAACCAACCGAACTTGGCGGTTTTCTAATAGCGCTGCTGACTACCAAGGTAACATGCTCCGTGGTACTATCTCTTACGTCCTTAGGATGATAGGAATAGGTTATTTCATTCTGATTCAAGCTCTCGTCATAATAATCTCTATTCTCTGAGTTAAAGTACTATGGCTACTTGTGAACGCTTTCTCTGTCTGTTGTTGACGAGAGAAACGCTAAACCTGATCTGGTATAGTCGTCGTATCGTACTGCGGGGACGATCGATGATCACTGTCACTGTCACTGAGAAGACTCCGCTGAGAGTGACATCTGTCAACCCTCGCCCTCGTAGCAATACTGTGACTATGTCTGAGTCCTGCCAGAAGACTGCTTAGACTGGAGATCCTGCTATGTCCTGTTATTTAGTAGCCTTTCTACCGTCGAACTTCACCAATCATCACATGCCATCAATCACATGCTCATAAGGCTCGGATCCTCCTCCCGATTCGTCGAGGCGTCGTCGTACTACTATCATCTCTGTCCCGTCTAAAGCCCCTTCCAAAACTTCGTCTTCTCAACCCTAAACGCCCCCCTAAGCACTCCCTCTCCTGTCCCTGTAACCTCTACCCCATACTCTCCCTCTTCCGATATCCAAGCATCCCGCTGCTCGTCCCACCAGCTTGTCGCTCGTTGCTTTTCAACCCCCACTTCTACCCTCTGCTCCTGACCGGCTTGCAGATAAACCTTTCGGAAATCCTTGAGCTCTCGCACCGGTCGGTTTACCGCTGACGTTGTCGGAGACGTGATCCAGAGCTGCATCGTCTCGGCTCCTGCCATACTCCCGGTGTTTTTCACCGTTAATCGTGCTGTGATGGTCTCTACCGCTTCGACAGATGGAAATGGCATTGATGATTCTTCCACGGTCAGGTCCGTGCGAGAGAATGTCGTGTAGGAAAGTCCGTGACCGAAAGGAAAGAGAGGTGCACGCTTGGCTTTTTCGTAGTAGCGGTAGCCCACGTACACGTCCTCGCCGTACAACACGCGGCCTCGCTCGGATCGGAAGTTGAGGTATGACGGGTTATCCTCCAAGCGGACTGGGAAGGTCAGGGGAAGTTTTCCTGAGGGGTTCACGTCGCCGTACAGGACATCGGCAATGCCGTTGCCGCTTTCGTTCCCGCCGTACCAGGCTTGCACTAGAGCCGGCGCTGATGAGGCCCATGGCATGGTGACCGGTGTCCCGCTCTGGAGTACTACCACCGCACGTGGATTTGCCTGGAGCACCCGGGAGATCATCTCGTCGCTTCCCGGTGGCAGATCCATGTGGTCTCGGTCGTGGCCTTCTGCTTCCCAGTCGCCCGTGAGTCCGGCGAAGATGACCACCTGCTCCGACTCTTTCGCCAACTGAACTGCGTTGGTAATCAACTCCTCCTGACTGACACGCCGACAGCCGCCGAATCGAAATGCGCCTGGTCCGAACGCGAACACGGGGATATTCAATGATGAGGTCGGGGAACTGCCAAACTGGAGAATAACCTTGTATGCCTTTCCAGCTTTCAACTCCTTTGATCCCCTTTCTTCCAAGCTGCCGAAGCCGAAGAATCCCGGTCCTCTGCGTTGGTTCTTGGTGTTGTCAACCACGACTTCGTCGTCGACGAGTAACTTCCCGGTTCCAGCAACAGTGACGCCAAAGTCGTAAATGCCGTCCTCCTCGGGCGTGAAGTAGCCCTCCATATCGGCATACCAGGTTGCAGATTTCAGTTTAGGATTCGAATAATCCACTAAAATGCCAAGTGACGCGACCATATGCACCTCATCTACCATTTCCCGATTCGGATTTTCAGGCGGCTCGTTGTACGCGCGGAAGATGTAACCCGTCTCCCCATCACGGCCAGTTCTCAGCGACGGACCCAGAAGCGGAAGCTCCATGTGCGAGTATACGCCTTGGGAGAAACGCACTTCCCCTTGGCTCTTAGCGGACACACCCTCATACGGCGTGACGACGTAGTACGGGTCCAGTGACGCAGAGCCACCACCACAGTAAGCAGCAATCCTGGCATTGGGACCAATGACAGCAATGGGCTTCTTCTTGTCGAGAGGCAGAATGTTCCCGTCGTTCTTCATCAGAACCACCGACTCCGCGGCAGCTCGACGCAGGAGAGCCTGATCCTGCGGCCGGTTGAGGGTCTTCTCCTCAGCGTTCTCCGGAATACCAGATCGGCCAGCAAAGTTGATCAGATTTAGAACATTCCGCACGCGCTCATCCAGGATGAACTCGGGAACTTTCTGCGACAGCACAGCGTGCATCAGAGTCTGACCGCGCCATTTGGTCTTCCCGGGCATTTCCAAATCCAAGCCAGCCAGAATGGCCTCGGATGTGCTATATGTCCCAAACCTATAAACAGAGTCAGCAACACATATCCGTAGTACACATACAATGAGTAAAGCCGTACCAATCACTCATAACCAACCCATCCCACCCCCACTCCCTCCTCAGGATCCCCTCCAACAACCCCCGATTCTCACTGACATGCGTCCCATTCACCTTATTATACGCCGCCATAACACAAGCAGCCTTGCAGATCCTCAAAGCCACCTGAAACGGCAACAGATAAATCTCCCTCAACGCCCTCTGCGTAACCTCACTACTAACCCCCATCCTCTCATGCTCCTGATCATTACACACAAAATGCTTCAACGTAGCCCCAACCCCGCGCTCCTGCACACCCTTACAATAACACCCCGCCAAGCACCCCGAGAGGATGCCGTCTTCGGAAAACGACTCAAACCCCCGCCCACCAAGCGGCGAGCGCTGGATATTGATCGTCGGTCCCAGGACGGCATGCACACCCTTGGCTCGGGCTTCGTCGCCGATTAGTCGGCCCAATTGCGTCAGCAGCTCGGTGTTCCATGTTGCCCCCAAGGCGGTGGCGCAGGGGAGACAGGCGGCTGGGACGCCGTTGAAGATGTTCGTCCCGCGGATGCCGTTGGGGCCGTCTGAGACGCGGATTGAGGGGATGTTTAGCCGTTTTATGGGGGTTGTGTGCCAGAAGTCGGTTCCTTGGTTTCAATGCTACTGTTAGTTTGGACTTGTTGGCAGGTTTGCTCTTGATGCTTACCCGATGTCAGCTCGGCTTTCTCTTCCACACTTAGCTGCGAGATGACCTTTTCCACGTCTAGTTGGACCATGGTGTCTGATTTCTACGATTATCCGAATGGGTTGAGGTGATGGACTCCGACTCCTGCCTCCTGAAATAGCCTTTACGTTAATTCTCTACCTATCCAAGTCCTATCAAGGAACGCTCTTGCAGTTGCCAGGTTCAACTTATCTCAGCATGCTCAGACCTCAATTTGGTTGGCTGGGTCATTCACATGACCAACCCATGATTCGGTCTAACCGAATCGGGCTCAGCCAACATTGAGGTCTGAGGAGTTTTGTCCGCCTTTTGTAAGGTTTGTGAATTCAAATCAAGGAGTTTGACCTCCTTCTCTTCAAACCATAAGATATCTGCAAGCACATCGAGTTCCAACTCAAATATCCGTATACGGCTTCTTCTTTGGTATCTCCATCATCTCACGTGGCCTAAACAATGCCTGTGCGACAATTGTCGAGTTCGAAGCGTTCGCAGTCGAGCGCACCTACTGACCATCGTCGTCAGATGTCGGTCCACGAAAGGGTCACCCACGTCGTTCGCTTGCTTTGGAAACGGGATTGAACCTTGACCTTGCTATTGACTTGGTAAATCACATTGACATTGACAGAGCACGGCGAAGCAAGCAGAGAAGAACAAATACTCTACGGTCGCTGTTAACGGACGACCCCGATGCTATGCTCAGAGACATAGAATACGACGGCATCATTAAGGAATTAATGCCTGCGCCGATTCTCACAACCTCATAATCATCTTAGCGTCCAACACCAGAAGCGAAGGCGATGATGCCTCGTCATGTTTCATAGGCCACGATCGGCGAACCACACCAGGGAGTTGCTACACCTATACTGTGCTAAAGCTACGAAATCTGTCGTGCCGTGCCTTGATGTGGTCTCGTTGATTCCCGTGGGCAACCTGATAGCTTCCCTGAAACGAACTGGCTCGTGGAGGTTCTTAAATTGCAGTTGAAAAAGCTCAAGCGGACCCGGGGAACCCAACTTCCTATACTGGGGCATTGCACGGTAGAATGCGACGATATTTACCTCGCAGAGCCTGCCTCATGATACCCGCCCTGAATTAAGACAGATGGAGTTTCAAAATGCATGTATCTTGTCAATAGCGTGGTTAAGTAGCTGAAGTTCACAAACCGCACATTGTCCATTAGCACTTTAAATCATAAGACATTTCGCCCTAGGAGGTTTAATAGTCTAAAATTACCATCAAAATAAAATTCAGGATCGGTTTCACAATCTGACGCGAGGGATATTTGATCCGACTCGTGGTGGTTGAGATATTGGAGGTTGAATTTACAGTGTTGGGAGATTGAAGTTCACAAACCTTACAAAAAACGGACAATACTCCTCAGACGTCAAATGCTGGCTGAACGCATTCGGTTAGACCGAATGGGTAGGTCATGTGAGCATGACCCAGCCAATGAAATTTGACGTCTGAGCATGCTGAGATAAAGGTTCAACCTCCCCGCCGTCGCTTCCATTGAATATGTAATGTCCCGCAGTGGACTCGTTTCGGATGGTTAGATCGACCCACTCGAGACGGGGGTTACTTAAGCATTCTCCATC
Source organism: Xeromyces bisporus (assembly GCA_900006255.1). Classification (NCBI taxonomy): domain Eukaryota; kingdom Fungi; phylum Ascomycota; class Eurotiomycetes; order Eurotiales; family Aspergillaceae; genus Xeromyces; species Xeromyces bisporus. The sequence continues at coordinate 68,304 of HG983376.1, forward strand.
CTCCCACAAATCCGCCTGTCGTCTCTGACTCTCTGCTAAAAAAAAAAAAAAAAAAAAAAAAAAATTTGCCAACATCTCCTTCGTACGGAGTGGTAGGTATGTTTGAGGAGAAACTAATTGGTCATTATCCAGCTTCTGGACATAGCTGTAGCATTTCCACTTGTTCTCTTTTTTCCGGATATGGAAACCCGGATTCAAAGTGGACATCTCTGTGTCTTTCGCAGATGCACCGACACGGCTTGGTTGCTCTGCTAGATGAACAGGGCATAAAGTGCGAGACCACAGGTCCAAGTTGTGTGTGGTTGATCGGCGGCCTTGACCTGCAGCAAAAGTTCCTGATTTGACTGTAGCAGGTAGCGTGCCAACCTGCAGCATAGGTATCATACGCGTTCAATCTCACCATGGAACGCCTCAATCCTATCCTTGCGGCGAACCTCAGGTCAGTCTCATGCTGGTTAACTGTTTTCTCACTATTTCGCTGTTTCATAAGACTGACTCAGAGCAGGAGCAGGTCACCCCCAAGGCGCACCAGAGTCATCTACCGGATTTCAAAACGAATCGGATCCTCGATTCGATATCACACTCAACGGGCTGCGACGATAACCTCGGCAACGGCTTCATGGCCGAAGCTATTTAGAGCACGTCGTTGATGGAATGAACGATTCATGGACATCGGTCGAGCCCGTATACGGGACCTGAACCGCAGCCCGATTACTCGCGTTTTCTGGGACAAGGCGCTTTCAGTTGCGAGCAAGTGCTGAAGCTCGCTACTATACCAGTGAAATACTCGTGCGCCGTTCGAGAGGGACTATACTTTCCTTATCTCACCTGTGAAGTCAAAACTAGTTCAAGCGATCTTAAAGTTGCAGAGCGCCAGAACATGCATAGCATGTCAGTGGCTCTGCGTAGCCTTGTTCAGCTAGCAGAGTTGGCCGGTATGCCTGAAATGGTCCACCGACGGATCCTGGGTTACTCCATCTCGTATAGCGAAGGCTATGTGTACATCCACGGCCATTACCTTTTGCTAAGAGAGGGTATGCCAACGCAGTATGCTCGATGTTTGCTTACGAACTGTTTTTATATCTGGAACAAAGAGAACAGGTGGAAATGCTACAGCTTTGTTGAGAAGCTGGATACTGATTTTCTTCCTAAACATGTTGCCCTTGTGAAGGAGATGCTGTCAAGGATAGATTTGCCAGTGACTGGCCAGGTTACACCGACTGGCTTCGCGGAATCCAACAGTGAGGAGCGTTCAATGCTGTCACCCAGTGATCGGCAAAGGTCGTATTCCGAAGGTAGCAGCCTGCACAAAAGCACGACTACGAAGCAGATCCAACAGGGAATTATGCGACAACTGCACGAGAAGGAAGATGAGAGTCGGCGCGAAGACAGACGTCAACGGGAAATGGGGGAGCTTCGACAGGAAATAAGGGACCTTCGACGGGAGGCAAACGAGCGTGAGGAGGCGAATAGGCGAGAAAAGGAGCGAGAGAGAGAAACGCATCAGCGAGAGAAGGGGGAGTTATGCGCGGTGATAAGGTCGCTCGCTCACTAGTACTTTAACAAAGGGTCAAGACTCGCCATAGTACTGCGACTCCCTAACCCTGAATATTTCATTCAACTGATGTCCGGACGCCTCTTGGGCCGAGCGCTACGTACATATGATGCCGATATATATTCGTCTCGTTGACAGCTGGCGCTGACTATCAATCTTGTATGTTCGTTTTAGCACTGGAATGAACATTACAGCAACTGGTACTATCAATACCTTATTTCGCTTTCTTCGTTTTTTAAAACCCGAAGATGAAATATAACGCTTTAACAAATCGAAAGGAAAATGGAATGAGCGGAGTACAGTAGATATACAGTACAAATGTGAATGCCACTGAACACTTGATGACCATGCAGATGACGACTCCAGTCAATGCCAATATGAATATGCAAGAAGATCCAATTAAACAGGACCGACAATGATAGCACACAGAACTCCTCCCTTCTTCATTTGTGTAAGATGAATAGTAGAAGTGATAGATAGGTACTGTCGATTTTCACCATGTCGTAATTACCCCAACTCAAGCTCCCCGTCGAAGTCGCTTACTCTCACCCCCCATTCTCATCCCTCCACCACCTCGTCCACCATCACCATGTCCGCCATCGTCACCACCAGTCCCAGTCCGTCCACGCTTGCGGTGACCGCTCCCACCGCTACCGCTGCCGCTGCCGCTACCGCCACCGCCACCGTCACGGTTGAATTCCTGTCGATCGCGCGGACGGTCACGGTCACGCTCTCTCTCCCGTTCCCGCTCGCGATTGCGCTCGCGGTCTCGCTCTCTTTCCCGCTCTCTGTCACGGTCTCGTCCGCGCTCTCGGTCGCGACCGCCACTGCTCCATCGTCGGTCGTCGTCCGATACGCCTCCTACCGGGAACGGCGGGGGTGGGAGCGTAGACGGGCCGGGGGGACGGTGGTCGTGGCTGTTGTGGACCGCTTCAAAGACGTCTGATTCGCGGTCTCGTCGGTCCCATCTTCGCGCTTCGTCCCGGGTTCCCCTGCGAGCGGGCGAATCTCGAGCGTCGTGCCGGTTTTCGCGCGCCGTCAGGATTGCCCCCGGTTCGCTTCGCCGACTGCGCTCCCGGTCGTAGTCCGGTGCTCGCTCTCGGTACTCGTCCCGTCGCATGCGGATGGCTTCTCTTTCTCCTCCGCGACGCTCGCGTTCTCGTTCTCGCTCTCTTTCTCGATCGCGATCTCGTTCCCGTTCGCGCTCTCTTTCGCGGTCTCGGTCGCGTTCCCGTTCCCGCTCCCGCTCTCGCTCCCGCTCCCGCTCTCGCTCCCGCTCCCGCTCTCGCTCCCGCTCGCGATCTCGCGTAGACCTTCTCACGTCGGAGACTCCTTGGTCGAATAGATCACCTCGTCCACTACTATGTCGACTTCTACTACCACTACCACCAAGGCCAAATTCTTCAGGTCCAGCGGACTTACTTGGCAACAGCTCAGGACGCCCTTGGGCGGCAGCAGACCGGCTGGCCTCCTCAACAGCCCCAGACGGCGTCTGTGGTCGAGTAGGTTGTGGAGAAGGTACATTCATAGGCCCCGTCTGCCTACCTGCCCTCCCGCGTATTGTACTCCCACGGTCTGCATTGGACTGGAGCACGCTGTTGATTTGTAAGAAACGCTTGTCACGTCCGCTTCGCTCACTGCCGAAACCAGGTCCAGATGGTGGCCCGCGGGGAGTCGGAGTCGGGCCAGGCGGCGCACCACGAGGCCCCGACGGTGGCATAATACCCCCAGAGGATCCGCGCATTCCACCGTAATTAGGCGTTTCGCTGGGGCCTTGCGTTTGCTGCATGAATCGAAGACGATCCGGATGAATGCCGCTGCTTTCGAGTGGCGACGTCGGCGTGGAGGGCGTCGGTTGTACTGGTTGCCGACCCGACGGACCAGTTGGAGGCTGGCGATCGAGACCCGTCGAAGGTGCATTGGCCATACCTGAAGTTTGGAGGCTGGTGCCAATACGTGCAAGCCGTCCCGGAGGAATTCGCCCTCTTGGTCCTGAAGGAATCTCGGGCGCATCCTGTGCACGCAGGCGTCCATGGGCTGCTTCAGACCCGGGTAGAGTCTCCCTAGGTTCTTGTCCATCGGCGGGGCCACGCGCAGCACGTTCACCGCGGGGACCCATAGGGAAGTCGTTGTGCCTAGCATAGCCCATCGATCTGCGATCGTCGGACGGCAAACGTTCTGGGCGGCTAGGGCGGTCTCGTGGTGACGAACCGCGGGACGGATGAGCCCTTGGTTCTGTTCTTGTTGGAGACACTCCCCTAGACACGTGCGACTTCAACTCCGTCGACGGCTCCGTCCGTCGATTACTGTCGGCATCCCGCATGGATGTCCTTTCTGCTGTATCTGTACGGTCGGAGCGCAGTGGGGGTATTGTCCGGGGTAGCATCGGTCCTTCTCGGGCTCCCCGGTCGGCTTCTGGACGGCCATGGAAGTTATCAGATTGCGAACGCAAGCGCGCTGACCTGTCTGGCCATTCTTGTTCTCGTACGGGGCGACCGTCACGATACGACGGGTTTCGGAATTGATCATCTACCCTACCCGAGGGTTCTCTTTCACCTCGTTGCATTTCCAATCTTTCACGTTCACCCAAGCGAGCTTGAGTTTTGGGATCATGCAACGACGGGTCAGGCTGTCGTTCACGGTCGTGTTCCCCATACCGACCGCCACGAGGATACTCGGCATGCCTGTCACGGTCACGCCGGCCTTCGGTATGATCGGGTCGCCCCGGTAATGTTGCTTCGCCGTGCCTAAGGGGTCTACCGGGTAACGATGCCTGCGGTCGCAGATTAGAGCTGCTCGGAGCCCTGTCAAACTCGGGGCGTTTTGGAAGGTTCGGTTGACGAGCAGGTTCCGCAGGCTTCGGGCTGGGCTGAGGTTGCGCTGAAGCAGTTCGTAGCGGCACTTCAGCCTCGGCTTGTTTTTCTGGTGCCGGAACGGACGGTTTCTGGGCAGTCGCCTGTTCTTTGATGCCCTCAGGCTGGGGTTTGTCAACTTTACCGGCATCGGTCGATGGCTTCGCAGCATCGGTCGAAGGCGGTGCGACATCAGGCTTCTCCGGTTGTTTCTGCGGCATTTGACTACTCTCCTCGCCAGTTGTAAGAGGGACTGCATCGGTCATCTTGGCATCTTCAATCTCTCCATCCTCGACTTCCGCTTTTCCGGTAACTTGGGCGCCAGAAGTACCACCATGGCTGCTACCATAATAAGAAGGCGGTTAGACAATAATTCGCCAGGTTAAAAACAGCATTAGGGGTCCGGTTTTAACTTACACATTGGGAGCAGAGGGTTTCTTATCGGCAGCAGGAGCTTGCTGCGTCGTCGCCGTCTGCTGAGGAGCATTTGCAGCTGTTCCGGACGTCCCAGATGGAGCAGCGTCCTTATTATCAGTGGGGGCAGCTTCAGCCTTCGAAGGTGGTTGCGGTTGTGACGGTGGTTGCTGTGGCTGATTCGCACCACCTTGGGGCTTGGCCGCTGGAGCTGGCGTTGGAGTAGTCGACTGTTGATTCATAATCATGAAAGCTTGGGGAAGCATCCATTTCTTCTCCCTCCGGTTGAGGTCTCCAATCAGCGATGCCGCAGGGATCTTGACGTCGTCCCGTTCGTCGTTTTGGCTTAGATCGTTAACGCTCTTGAGCATGTCACGGCCCATCCAGTTGACGGCAGGGAAGCACTGTACAACCGCCTTAAGCACGCTGATGGCATTACGAATATGCATATACTCGCCACCGTTCAGGCATGTCTTCAAGGACTGCGCAAGCAGACGGTGCCACTTGTATAGCAATCGGCGAAAGTCTTCGTAATCCAGGAAAGTGGTCGGCTTGCCTTCGGGATCCACGGTTTTCGCGAACCCGGGGAAGTTCTTATTGACACCGAACGCCTCCTTCTCGTAGACGGCTCTATCCGTGTGCCACCGGCCGAGATCCCGGAGTACCTCGTTCAGGAAGCGACCGAAATTGTCAGCTTCCTTCGAAGTGCACAGGAAGATGAGAGCCGTAAGTCTCTGTTCGCGGAACAGCTGGTCCAGCAAGCCAACTGTGCGAAAGGTTGGAGTACCTGAATTGTGAAGAAATTTGAGCACCTTGAAGCAGTAAAAAGCGTCAATCGGCGATAGAAGTAGACGAGGAAGGAAACACTGTTCCAGCAATGCAACATTCAGGATATCGTGTTTCCCTCGCATGCCGGCAAACCATCCATCTTTCTCTTTTTGCAGCTTCGCCCTGGTTTGGCTGTAGGATTTCAAGTGGAGCTTATTCTCCTCCAAAATCCGTTCCTGGAGTTGAGTGATTTGCTTCTTCTCCCTCTCTTTTCTTTGGGTACCAGCCATGCTGACGTCCGATCTGTCGTTCTGGACTGCGACGATCTTCCTCTTCAAACGATCAACTTCATCCTCGTACGCCTTACCAGGGACGTGCACATCGTACAGCGCCATCTGCCAGAATGTAACATAGAAACTCGGACCAACAATACCCCAAGCCTCCTGCGGCAAAACGGACTTGACCTGCTCCATAAGTTCCTGAAAAACAGGGTTGAACGAAGGCTCAGACTGAGCGAGTCCAGACGAAGAAGGCGGGCCACGTTCAGCGGCGACGGAGCCGCTTGTGTCAACCTTAGCAGCAGTATTATGGTCCGTGCTGCCCTCGTCCTGTTTCTTGTCGACGTCCATTTCGTTACCCTCTGCAGCGGGGCCCGCGCCCTCTTTGGCAGTCAGTTCACCGTCATCGGTCGTCTCCATCTCATCGCCACCGGCCTTGTGTTCTGGTGCTGTTTCGCCTTCCTTATTTTTCGTCGCTGCGTCCTCTTCCTGTCTCGCTTGTTCAACGCTCGCAGCCCTGTGGGCAACGCTGGACCGGCGAATCCAAAAAGCGATCTCGGGCTGAATGCCATAGTCCTTGACGAGCGAAGCCAAGTCGGGCACATACAAGTCAAATTCTTCAACAGTCAGGTTACTCCGGAGCAAGTCCAAGTACTGTGTCAAGACACGGTGTATCTCGTCGTAAATATTACCCAGTAACTTAAGCTCGGATCCCTCCTCTGGTTCCCTGAAAACGCAAGTTAACCGTTCCTGAGCGATGGAGATGAGCAACCGACCGGCAAGATTGGATGTGCTCAGAGAAGTTAGTAGCCGTTTCGATGTGGTCTTTGACTCATGTCGTTTATCCAGGAGTTGAAGAATCGTCTGGCCTTGAAGGATTTCGCCACCACCCATTGCTTGAATTTGCGCGTCGTTGAAATTGGTGTCTGTAATTATACCTCCCATTGAACTGATAATCTGCTCAAGAACAATGAGGTCGGTAGGATTATTGTGTCGTAGCTGTTCAGCGACATATTGCAATATGGGCGTTGGATCCATCACTGAGTACCGCTTGAACGTTCGGCCTGTAAACGTAGACAGCGCATTTAGCCAGCGACTAGTTAATAGACCTCCCTGCTGAACGCGGCTCCGTCCTTTCTGGCCGAGAGAACTGATCAAAGCCCACGTGAGAATGTCATAGCCGAGATTGGTGAAGTAGCGAGCACACTCGACCACCACTTCGATCAGGTTCTCATAAGATTCAATCTGGTTGATAGCAGAGGTAATAACGATGCCTGGGTTGGCATACGCGATCTTTGCCAAGGCGCGCGCCATAGGTCGGATATTCGTCTTGCTCAACCTCTTGAGGACATCCTTTGTCTCTGCTTTGGCTTGGTTGAAGGCGGTTACGATATCAGGTAACCTGGACGTCTGCCCGGAGTGCCACTCTGCATACATGTTGTACCGGGATTCCCTGGGGAAATAATTAATGAGCTGAAAGACCTCGTTGACGACGCCCGGGTTTTCCTTGGTCAGGCTTATAGAGGGAAGCAAAAGACGCTTGCAGAGATCGTGCCAACGCGCTCTGTTCTCTTGAGACCCATCCTTGTTCAGGCTATCCTTTCCGATTCTTGCTAGTTTGGTCAACAAACTTGGGTCTTGTCCGATCTTGTGGCCTGAGAGGTTTAGGAAGGATGAGCAAAGGGCGAATACATCGTCCACGGTATGGCACAAGGGAATATTGTCTGCCCAGTCGTCCCAGTAAAATCGATAATCCGTTCCATCGTTTGTGTCCTCTTTGTCAAGCTGAGCCCATCGCAATACTCTCCTGGGTGGCGCTTGTGTGAGCCGCACCTGTCCCTTGACCACAGGCGACTGATCCTGACTTGCAATCTGCTTCTGCTCCCGAAGTTGGTCCACAGAAGCCAAGGGACGCAGCGGAGCGTATACTTTGGTTAGACACTGGTGAAGAATACGATGGATGAATTCCGGCAGTTCAGGAAAGGTATCCATTAGCCACGGAAACTTGCTTAAAATGAAGAGGGATTCGGGCAGAGCGCCAATCGCGAGCAAGCTCTTAAGCAACAAAATCTTCTGATCTGATGGCTCCGGCAGGTCTTCTTTTTCTTCCGTCGCAGCCTTCGCCGCTTCTGCTTCTTTCGTCGCTGGCGTTGCCGAACGAGCCTCTGACTCCCGGCTACGCGGGACAGCGAGAGTATCGTCAGATAAGGCACCAGCCATCAACAAGGCATTCACACCACCACCCGGTTTCGCAGCGCGTTCCCTTTCCGCCTTCTCCTTTATCTTTTCGTCTTTCAGGGCATCCATAGAGTCATCAGGTCGCCAGAGGTGAGGGTACAAATCTCGAAGCGAAATGAAGCCCACTTTGATCAGCAACGCCGCCAAGTAAATCAGGTTATCAGGAAGAACGTCCGACTTGTTGCGAGCTCGCGAGGAATAAAATCTGAGCTTGAAACCAAGAAGTTGAGCAGCGACCCGATTGCCTTTGGGAGGCAATGTACCGGTTTCTTCAATCCACCTTCGCGTCTCTGACTCTTCCTCCGATAAGCCGTTAGTAGGCTCCGGTAGAATCTTCCTGCGCTCTTCCTCGGAGAGTGGCTTCCGGCCGATTTCAAAGAATGCACGCATCCCAATTTTCCTTACTCTATCCCAAAACGCTCGGTCACGGTGTTCGTTGATCCGAGTGTTCTCCTCACGCTCTTCGTCCGTGGTGATCCAGCCAGACGACCCAGGAAGAGCCCAGTTAGGAAGTCCAGAATCCCGAATCCCGCCCTCGACGCTAAGAAAGATATCCTCTTTTGGCCACCAAGAGCTTGCCCGGAGTAATTTGACAAAGAAGCGGTACTGTTTTACCAGCACCGCCGCGAACACATCTAGCGTGACATCCAGAACTCGGCCGACGTCCATGTCGAAAGCACCAATCATGGCCTTGACCCGCTCGAACGTATCCTCGACGACTTCACTAGACGGCGGTTCGTTATTGCTGGTGGTGAAAAGCTCCGTAAGCAGTTTCGAGTACCCTTCGGACTCCTCGCGTAGAAGGTTGTAGTTCGATTGTCGATAGAGAAGGTTCGTCTGTTTGCGGATGCCCATGCGAGTAAAGGTTTCGCGGACTAGTCCTAATGACTGGAGGAGGGGAGTGTCAAGTTCAAGACGCATCAAGGCAGGAGGAATTGCGGTAGAAAAGACAAGAGGTTTTAGGGCGCTGTTCGTAGGATCTGCATCAGTGACAATAGACAAGGTATCGAGGAAAAGCGTGCGGGCGTCGAAAGGTGAGTTCGAGTCCATTCCTTCGTCCATATCAGCATCATCCGACGCAACGCTTTCGCCTATAATATCCTTGACAGCCATCCCAGCTTCCTCGGGCTGTAATCGACCGGACAGGCCAGCTTGGAGAAGCTCTTGGTATAACGATGACAACTTAGATGTATCCTCCTGCTGCCGTACCGCCGTCCCATCCCCAACGAGTCTTTGCTTGCCTGTAGAGGACCAATTTGCAATTATGTCATCCGTGACGAACTCATACTTGTACGGCGCTGGGGGCTGTCGCTGCCGAGGTTGAGACTGAGCAGCAGGCGTCACAGCCGGCGACTGAGGTTGCGGCTGAGGTTGAGACTGAGGCTGTCGAGGCTGCTGTTGCTGAGCAGACGGCGGCGGAGTAGGCTGTCGACTCGGCGTCGCGGCCACACCGTTTGTCTGAGCAGAATCGGCGGCGGCGGCGGCAGGGTCTTTTGTTGTCGGCGTTGCGGTATTAGACGGAGACATGGCTGCAGAATCTCGCTGATTACTATTATTACTCTGAGTCTGAGGCTGAGACTGGGTATCACTAGTAGTAGTAGGTCCCCGACCGGAACCGTTTCGGCCTCCTCTACTCGGCTGTCTTCGTAATCCTCTCCCTCGGATGTCTTGGTTATCGCGCGATGGCTGATTTCCGAACGAATGGCTATTATTGTTGTTGTTGCTGCTGCTGCCGTTGTTGTTGTTGTTGTTGTTGTTGTTGTTGCTGTTCTGCTGGGCCATATTGAGATTTCCCGGTCTATGAGGAGACGGTCTCTGGCCGTCGTTGCCAAATTCTCCCGAGAAGGTTCTGTCGCCTCTCTTCCTCTTCCCTGCGGCACCTGGAGGCATGACGGTTTGGGTCAAAAGCTGCTAGTCAACGGAGTTCGTAGGTTGAATCCGATGTCGATCAGGTCGGGTCGCAATTCATGAGAGACAAGACTGGGATGGAGAGTCAGCCATTGGGAGGGATTCTGCGTCGACGGAAGAACGACAAAAGAGAGCGAACAAGTACCTGTTGCTGGGGATTCATAAGGGAAGATACAAGGATGAGAGGTTCTTCTTCCTCTTGTAGAGAGACGTTGGTTGTTGTTGTTTGGTTCGACAAAGGAAGTTTTCAACGGGGACGATTCGATGAAGTTGAGTCCGGCGCGTGTTTTGTTGTTCCGCGCTGGCTTGGCATTCTGACTTCATCTCATCTTACGTTAGACGTTTGAACTACACGCTTAGACGGTTACTCTTTGTGGAATAGTATCAAACGCGAATTTAAACGCTTAAACGCTATCATATGTACTCATCTCTCCAACCAACGAGTCAACGACCTTACAACAGTCCCAATCCCTTGGCCTGAACCTCCACAATCTCAGGAACAATGTCCAGCAACTTGGGGTTCTCCGGCTTCCAACCCAGCAGCTTTCCAGCCCGAATAGCATGGCCCCTCGAGTTACTCCCCCAAGCATACAGCCCAAACGCCCACAGATCCTGGATCTGCTGGTCCGACAACGGCTCCAGCTCCGCCGAAGGGATCAACCCCTTCTCATGAGCAACCTGCGCCACCTTCTTCTGAACATCACCCCAGACGAACGAACCGCTCTCGACAAGGTAGTATCCCTTGTCGTTCCAGGTGGCATTGCCGCCTCCCGCAGCTGCGGCTTCACCGAGCAACTTGTACAGCGCGCTCAGATCGTGCACGTGGATCTGGTGCCAGATGTTCTTGCCCTGTCCAACTTGTATCCCTTGCTTGCGCTTCAGGACGTACTCGGCCAGTGCGTAGGCCTGGATGCTCGTCCCTTTGCTCGGTCCGCGACCCGCGCCGTTGATGCACGGCGGGCACACGATGGCCGTCTTCACGCTCTCCGGGCTCTTCTTGCTGGCTCCGAGGATGATCTTGTCGACCTCGCGGTGCAAGGCGTCGTCGGGGAGGTTGGTGAGTTCGTCAACCCCGTCCCAGTCGTTGTATTCTTTGGTTCGTTCGATGCCCCATTGCTGGCTGCGGAAGTCTTCGAAAGTGAGGATGCCGGTTCCGGAGGTGTGGATGATCCATACGGGCTTCTCGGGGGTGTGGCGAGCGGCTCCGTTTACGATGGATTGGGCTGAGGCGACGTGATCGCAGTCGGCGAAGTCTAATATGGGCTGGTGGTTAGAGACGTTGTCCGCAATCGCGACAACAGCGCTCGGAAGGCAAGCAACATACGGAAGACAATATCAGCCTCTTCAACCTCCTTCTCAATCACAGATCCCGAATCAAGGTCCCCCTCAACAATTCTCACGGAAGGATACTGCTCCTTAACCTGCACCGCCTTGTTCTGGTTCCTTACCAGGGCAGCAATCTGCCAGTCGGGGTGGGCATGGGCAATGGCATACAGGCCGTCACCACCGATGTAGCCGGTGGCTCCTGTGCTGTTCTCGAAGTGTTAGTAGAAGCTCCGAGAGAAAGAGGAATGAATCGTATGACATACAGGAAAACCTTTGGAGTCATTTTGTACAGAGGAGTGGTATGATGACGTCTGAGAGTATGAGAAAACTTTGCTGGATTCAACAAGGAGGACGACGAGGACGAGATCTGGTTCTTCTTTTATAACCACCGGCCATTATTAATACAGAACCCAACCTCGCGTGCTCTACAGTGCTGGATGTACACAGTACGCCGTTCAGATGGCGGGGCATAGGGGCTATGGTTCAGCGGTAGTATGTGGGGTGGGCAAAACCATAGCAAGGATGGGCTTATGATATGCCCCCATTCTCGGACTACAACACGCATGCAACGTGCGTCCTGATAGATATTCGTCTTCATGGAAGATTCAAGAATCAAGAATTCATATGTATTTATCATCAAGCGTACTCCGTACTAGCGGTGCATGCAAGCAAATTATTCAGGTTCAGGGTAATAGTATAGTTTACAGTAATAATCTGCTAGGGAACGGTTGGTTGCCATAGAATCACAACAGTTAAACCAACATAAACAACAACAATCATAACTATACAACGGGTATTTGGAAATAGCCTTAGAACTAGAACGTGCTGGTGGCCAAACGACTGGCGGCATTTCTCGCATCGATGCGATCTTGATCATCTTCTTCCGGTACGGAGCCAACCCCACTGACGGCACGCAGGCGACCCTGGCCCGCTCGGTTGCTGCTCGCATCGTCGTCATCATCGGGCATGGGAGGAATAAAACTGCCATTGATGCTTCTGGCAAGCGTGTCACTGCGTCGTGGCACTCCACTCCACGCATCTCCTTTGGGTCCTTGGCTTGAAGCCAGATTTGCCCGGCGCGCGCTCGGGTGCGATTCACGGCCAAGACGGCTCAGACCTCCTGAGGAATCGATTGCACGCACGTCTGATCGGACACTCTCCAATGTCGCAAGAGTACGGCGCTCCGCTTCAATCTGGCGAAGAGTGTATTCACGCAAGTTAGCCAGAAGGTCTGACGAAGTGCGTTCAAACCAACGACGCTTCTCCTGGAGCAGATTGGATGTGACTCTCTGAGTCCGTCTCGAAAGATACTCCTCATGTGCCTGAGCTTCCTCTAGAGCATTGATGGCCTCGTCGACTTTGTCTGGACGGACCGAAGAACTAATCTTCAAACGGTCAGCGGCAGAACGCCTGCTTCGCGAAGTGTGCTGGGCTTGGTTTAAGTCTCGGAGTAAAATATGTCGATTAGTCAAAGTCTCCTTCACTATAAGGGCGTCGGACGAGTGGTAATTCAGCGGTTCGCCGAGGGTTGTAGCTTCCGCCGTCCCTTGCGCTGCGTGATAATCTCCAACGGTTTGGATGACCCTCCCAAGCTTACGATAAGCATTCGCCAAGCCGGGGTGCGTTTCCTGGACATGCATCTGTCCAATCTTCACACCAAGGTCCGATTCTGCCAATCCCAAGCCTAAAGCATTTCAGGTTAGTTACCAGGATAAACATACATGGATATGCAAACTTCACCAGCATACCTTTCCGAGCTTTCACCATGCGTTCCAGCTTCTGGCTAGAGTCAAGGGCTCCGAGATAAAACAGTTTGACAACCGGTCGCGCATTCTGTAGTTCTGGCGTATCGTCGGCGGGCGGTGCAAACTGTTTCAAGACCTTCCTTCGAACACCAGTAGCCGGTTGTCTCATCTTTAAAACTGGACTATAACCAAAGTCGCTCTCAACAAACAGGACCACCTCGTCATCCTGTATTAACGCATCATTGCTAAGAACATAGTTCATCCACTTCTGCATAGAAGCCTTGACCCTGAATTCATCCTCGTCCGTCCCAGCGCCGGCTGGCGTCAATGGCGGAGGTACTGCGGGGACGAGGGCTTCGGGGTTTGCAGAAATCAAATGTTCCGCAAGCTTAACGAATTCCGAGTGCATGCGTCGAATGTCGCGATATTGGGTAGTCCGGAATTTAGGAATGTTTGTCTAGGTCACGGGGGTTAATCGTCCACATAGCCCAAACAAGACCTCCCAATTGGAACGCTTACATGAACGTCGAAACGCAAAATAGGATCCTTCTTCCCAGTTCTCTCTAGTCCTGTAATCTTCGCCTGGATCTTGTATACCGCTTGCTGTGGCTTGGATTGCTGTCTCGCCCCCGGGTGGTAGCGAGAGGGCGTCTGCGTCCGTTGAGACGGCGAGGGTTGGTGTTGCTCCGTGGAGAATGCTGTCTGTTCGGCAGAGTAACCTGAATCATTCAGGTGTGCATTCTGAAGCCGCTCAGAAACATCTGGAGAGTTTGGCTCCCTCTCCTCGTCATTGGATTGCCGAGGCCGGGGACTGTCGCGATGGGAATCTTGGTCGGAAGACGCAGACTGCTCCACAGGTAGCGGTGCTGGAGGGACGTCGCTGTTGTTGAAAATCGGAAAACCCGCGTGTTCTACTCGCGGCGAGCCCCATGGCGAAGGTTCGGTTGGATCTTGGGCTATAGAAGAATAGTCCATGGCTGCTGTCGTGGAGACGGCGGTCTCTTCAACCGGGGTCTGCGGAGAGAAGCATCATCAATCAGCATTAATTGGCTCGCGTGAAACCGACGTCTGGACCTACCAGCAAGCTCTAGTTTTAGTTACACTCCGGTAGGAAGCATTAAAGAGACGTCGAGATGTAAAACGGTATAGTTTGACCTGGACGGAGTTGCCAGAAAGACGGAAAGTCGTCTTGTTAACGTTGCGGTGTTCGTTGAATCTGATTGGTTGATCTTACTCTCATCGTCGCTATGGGAGGGTTGACCAGTTGGCCTTGCAAGACGGTCTTCATGAAATCGCCTGCGAAGCAATATTGAAGGTATTGTCTATTCACCATAAATATACCTAGTGTAGAAAACCCAAATCTAATTATTTAAATAGCAAGTAGATAAAGAGCGACAATATTTCCGATGCAATAGATTTCACTAATTCATACTCGTCATATACAAACCGGTTACCCCATGACCAACTTACGACGAAGGAGCAGCAGGGTAGCAGCTGTACCGCTGGTCGCTCGGGTTCCAGCCAATACCCTGGTGGATGGCCAAGAGGTTGCAGGGATCGACCTGCTTCTTAATCTGGGACAGTCGCTCATAGTCCTCCTGTCCCCAGAAAGCAGTAGCAGGGTCGGATTCGAAAGTGTCAGCCTCGTTTTGGTAGGCACCGGTGTCAGAGACCAGCTCGCGCAACGGTTTCATGACATCGTGAGTCTGTTGAAGGATCTCGTTGATAGTAGACGGGTTGGCATCTGTGGGATTAAAAGGAGCAGTATGAATGGCATGCCACACGGTATCTCTCCGGGCGGGATGAATGGAGGAAGCACCGGGGTTACCGGGTTTGTCGGACTCGGGGAGACTCTGTGAGTAGGTGACAGGGCCGTTGAATTTAGAACGCCAATTCTCATTTCCGCGTAGCCACGTAGCTCCCTGAAAAATCACAATCCTCCATCGACAAGCAACTGTCAAGCATTCGGTCACCCAAGGCTCGTGCGAGAGTCCTACCGCGTGGACAGATCTCCCCGAGCGCAGTCCCACTCATCGACATCCTCAGTACGGCCACCGGACCAACCGGGCCCAGCTCAAACGAAGGACATGACTTGGTTCACTTACGTCGAAGCCATGAACGACAAATTGGGTGCCGATCGTCCAGGGCACCGGCCGAATACGCGGTCCACATCCGCCAATGGGTGGAAGACCGGCCGGTGAGGACTATCAAAGCACGCCCCCTCCCCGGTGCACCAGAACTAGCGCCTTCGAAAACATTTCCACCAGGCCACGCACTTGCCCCTGTACAGAATCCAAGCCCGTCAACAGAGAGCTATGCAGACGCTGCTGCGTCTTCCTCCTCTGGGGAATTTCTCCTCCCCAGAAAAGAGTCTCAAAACCGTTACGTCTCCGTGACCTAGGTGACGACGACGAGCGCATCATAGCATGCTTGACATCTAACCATCCCGCCCGCTCGCTGACACATCTTACCAGCCAAGAGAAGGCCGGGTTCGTCGTCAATTGTTCGAAATCCTCTTGAAACGCCTGGTAAATTATCAGGGCTCCGGCTTCGACGTCCTCAAATCTATACCTGCCAGAGCAATACCTTTCTGCAAAAGAGAGTACAATCTCTTTCACGCACAAATGATAGAGTATCAGAGTCGAGGACAGCCACCCGTTCTTCGAGTCTCAAAGTCGAGAAAAACCATTTGGAAAAACGGGTGGATATCCTCAACTCAGAGACTTAATCGTTTGCATGTGAAAGGGTCGCGCTTGCGCGATAAACAACAGACTTAGACCGCATTTCTCGTCAGAATAAGGGATCATTTCCATGTGGACATACTATGTCGTCGACTTCGACCTGGTAAGCTCACCAACCGGCTGAACTGACAATTGCTTGAAGGGCAGACGCATTTCAAACCGTTGGCACCGACCGACATTTCCGGGCTATGTCCTCGAGACAGTATAGACGATGATGAAGAGTTAGTCGACAACGATTAACATGACGCTGTATGATAAACGAGCCGGAGCCTTGCAACCCTCGAGCACCAGGAGTGACTCGCGGATGTCCACGCGAATTATACATAAGCAAGGGACAGAGAGAGTGTCGTGCTCGTAATCGTCGACCTACTCTTCATCCCCTATGCCGGCTCGAGGGCGCAGCCATGTAATTCATCTTAACGCCACGTTTCTCGTTTTGAATAGCATAAGCAGTAGTCGGCGGGTGACGACTAGAAGAGTCAGTAACCGCGCCTAACTTGCCCAGGAACGGATCCAGTGGCTTCTTCTCACTCCTCAACTTCTCGCTGCGAGAACAAAATTGCTGATGGAGCGTGCTGAGAAACCATTTCAGCACGAGCAAGGCCCTTCATTCCGGGTCGTGCGCGTTCGCCGGCGCGGATGTTCGGCCCAGTAAGCGGAGTATTCCACTAGGGAGGTTGAGGAGGGAATGAAGTAGAGTGAGGCCGGCGAGGAGAGTTGCGGTTGAATGAGGAGATGGAGTCATGGCCAAATTTTGAGTGAGCCAAGTCGAAATATTGGAAGTGGTGGACTTACAGTTCTTTTATGTCCAACCGCGCTTAGGAAATCAAGCGCCGCACGTTGAGTGTTTATCATAGCGTCGCGCTAAAAGCGTCACGTGCCGCGCTTGATTTCCTTAGTCGCGGTTGACTTTGTTGACCTCGAATTTTGGCCACTCCTGTCGATGAACCGAATTGAATGTCCAGCCGTGAAAATGACACAATCAGGTTACTGAATTATATGCTCAGGAGTCAGGACTCAGGACTGAAGTCTGAGGACTCTTTGAGATTGAAGGTCTTTCAGACTTTCACTCTTTCTTGTCTTGGTCCAATTCCCGTGCAGCCGTTTCGCAGATTCACATTGAGTTAACGGAGTATGTGCAAGTACGTTGTGCAGGAGCCTATTCTGTACATGCCTATGTACGAGGTGCCGACGTTGATGGGGTAGATGGATCAACCCCAGCGTTGCAACTTGCTCATCTGCGTTCGCATTCCTGAAAATAGCGAGAAATGTGGCGTTATTCCGACTGTCTATGTATCTCCGACACTCGCGAACTGTGGCACACTGACGATACAGAGTGTGTCATAGTCCTGCGAGTTGGTGAATGAAACTGGACGGCAGCGTCAGGACTCAAGACCGTTCCTGTCCGGAACAGCGGTTAATCCTGCATTTGGTCCATTCGTCGGAATTTCATAGGCCTGTCAGCCACTTCAAGTAAGATTGGGCGATCGACTGCTATCTCGGTACAGGCGTAATGTACCTAGTCGTCATCTTCCGGTCATGGATAGTTATCATATCCTCCGGCTT
Organism: Xeromyces bisporus; assembly: GCA_900006255.1. NCBI lineage: Eukaryota > Fungi > Ascomycota > Eurotiomycetes > Eurotiales > Aspergillaceae > Xeromyces > Xeromyces bisporus. The sequence goes on from HG983376.1 coordinate 85,695, forward strand.
CAATTCGCAGTTAGTGAACTGTCGCATTTTTGGAGAATCAACGACAGTTTCCCGTTAACCAGACAATTAATTGAGCATGTTGGTATCCCTCTTGGCCGCGACAGGGCTGGTCGAGATTCGGTACTTCTTCCTGACCTCGATTCGATATGCCTTAGACCGCGCTTCGGCTAATTCAGTTCAGTCCAGGCCTTATGCCTGCGCCGGCGATCGCACTGTCTTACACTTGAGGGAGCGGCACAGATATTATTCTTCCCAAGTTTGGACACCCACTATCGGTTCGACCTTATGCGGCCAAAGGCCGGAATCTCTCCGAAACGCCATTACTACGTCGGAGCCTGGGTCGCAACTTCAACAATGCAAACCATCAAAGCTGGATTGTTCAGCGCTTTTAGTTCAGTGTCCCTGTTTGCTAGGGAACACTGCGTGGTCCCCGGTGGCCTGAGCGGGTCATTAAGTTGAAGTAGCCAAAGTCTGAGAAGGAGCAGACGTCGACAGATGAACAAAAAGTGTCTCAGAAAAGACATCCAAAGGTTCATTGCTTCGTGGCTACCACCTTTGGCTTCCTGCTCTCGATGATGAGTGAAAATAGACGCTCACTGCGGGAAAAGCTGGGTTAAACGATGTGGACAGTAACACTCGTTGCATGTGACTCCCTTCCCTCGCCGGATCGGAGCCGAGAATGCGGGGTTAGGGAAATCTGGGGAACAAATTGCGGGGTAAGATGTACCAAGATCATTGGCGTCAAACTCTATTTTCCAACGGATTGCCTTACATCACGGTGTCATGGAACGGAAAATATCAATGCTAAGTTCTAACAGGCAGCCCATTGGCAGCTCATTCGGAATAGCGTTCCCTCCACTGGACCAATTATCATTGACACTCTCATGCTACCATGGCATTCTCGGCCGGTCTTTCTGTTAAAGTGCTGATTCTCGCCAACTCACCCACTGAGGAACCTGGGCAAGAAGAAAGGTGTATTAGGTGTATTCTGCAGAGCCCAAGCGACAAGGGCATATGCCACCGCTGCAAATGTCAGAACCTAAACGCCATGTGCTATCTCTACCTTACCACGAGGGCCATGGACAAATCTAATCGCCAATCATCTGGATCTCTAGATCGTCACATCATACTATCATACATATCCAAGCTTGGCAATGACTCGCTAACCGATGCGACATGACATCGAGCTTGGTGGAGACGGAATTTCTCCGTAGGCTTCGTTCGGAACATGGCCTGACAGTGACAGATTAGGTTAAGTTACTTACCGATGTCACTCCGGATTGCTACACCAAAGTGGACATCATTGTTCCCATCTTCCTGCAACGGCCCCTCACAGGTCGCGTACGTCGATCAAGATGAAACAATTGGGCGGTGCTGCTTCTGCGTCAGTTAGGGTTGAACAGGTGCATATGCACCTGGGCCAGTGGCTGAGCATATGTACGGAATTAATCGGGAACGGCATGAGAGACACGGCAAATTTGGCTGCCCGCTATGGACATGGCAATGTCGAGAAGCAGAGAGTCTACTCAACCGACACTGCAAACTGCGGGAAATCCTCTCGCTAGGCGCGGAGTACTTACTACGCTGGGTGCTGAGAAGACTGGATGTTACAAATCACGCTCAGTTACGAAGTAAAATTCGCTTACGGAGCTATTGTAATCAGCCAAAGGTGAACAGCCTGTCGGCCTTCTACCTACCGGAGATTCGGGGAGAACAATGTGAACTCACACGCGCGGCCATGTTTGGGCACCCGTGCATCCCCTAGTACACCTCATTCCACACAAGGAAATACCAATGGGGAGTGAACAATACTCATCAATAATACAAGCCGAGTCCCGACGGATGACAAGCGCTGATCATTACTGATCATTGTTAGCTTGCACGTAAGCAATCAACCAAAATTTATGTTTGGAAACCAAATCAATCCCGAGTCCCCACCGATGAGCTTATCAGGTCGATCAATCTCCCTACGCCTTTCCCGAAGAACAACCGCTAACCTTACGCTGACAGGGTGTCATTGCGAACTATGTCCATTGCAAATGCGACTCTACCACGTTGTCTACGGCCGGCAAATTTCGAATACGAGAAAAGTCAGAAAACGTCGAGCGGGGAGAAGAGAGGCTAGTACTCCGTGCTACTGCATGTAGTCGAGGTTTGTCACTCCGATCCAAAGTCTTACACGCCATGCTCTAGATGCTATGCCAACCACATTTTTGTGTGAAACGGGGGCATAGCCAAGCAAGCCTAGTCAACGCCCTTCATTAGTTGTCCATGCTAACTACAGACCAGGGCCTTGGTATCCAATCAAGATGCTTCATCTATATGCAAGCAAAAACTATAAAAATTTCTGTCTTGCCCTATGGGAGGATTTCCAGGCTGTTCTCTGCCTCCTCTCCACCTCCAAACTCATTCTATTCCGGATAACATTTGTTGTTTTGCTGGCCATTGCGAGGGCGGGGAAGGATAGTAAGCGGATGGTGTGTCAATGAGGGAGACATAAATACTGCCAGGATTCCGTGCTACCTGGAAGGTAAGGGAGAGAACTTTACTATCGGTTCTCTTTCTCGAGACTCGACTAGTGAAGCAAACACAGCCGCCCTTTTGCTCCTATATCTCATCGTCTCTTTTTCGAATACACGATGAATACTCTGGCGGGCTTTCTGCTCCTGCTCCTGGCGGCTCCTGGGCTTACATCCAACAGCAACAGAGACTCGGGAGTCCCTGGTATCAAGTATCAGGTTCAGAAGCCTCCGTTGACGACGCCATGGACGCAGGAGGCTGGCATTGATCCATGGCCGGAATATCCGAGACCTCAGCTTCAACGATCTCAATGGAAAAGCTTGAATGGGATTTGGAGATATCAGAACGCCTCGTCACTACTCGATATAAGCTCACTTGGCACTGAACCGGCCACTTGGAGAGAAGTCCTTGTTCCGTCTTGCCTCGAAAGCGGTCTATCGGGTGGGTTCTATGCCAGCTCTTCAGCGTGCCCTTCTAACAATGTGCTACTACGACAGGAATTCATGGCAACAACACCATCACCTCTTGGTTGGCAACCTCATTCAATGTATCAGACAGATGGCTGAGCGCCGAACAACGCGTTTTGCTAAATTTCGGGGCCGTTGACTACGAAGCAACAGTCTTCATCAACAGAAAGAAGGCTGGCTTCCACCGCGGTGGCTATTTCGAATTCACCGTTGATGCAACCCCGTATCTCACGCCAGACGGACAAGCCAACGAACTATTGGTCTTTGTTTACGACCCAACCGATAGCGACGACAATGTGATCCCAATCGGAAAGCAGACTCTACAACCTAACCACCTGTTCTACACCCCTTGCAGCGGCATCTGGCAGAATGTCTGGATTGAAGCGGCGCCGGCAAATTACATTGTAAAACTGGACGTAGAAGCAAACATGCACGGAGATGGTTAGTTGACCTGTCCAGCGCAACACATCCAATCATGAAAAGCAAACAAACGCACGCCCACCTCGAATCTTGACTAACCCTAATTATAGTAAATGT